>RJWT010019712.1:0-18279 GCA_004365215.1 Cuniculus paca | reverse complement strand
TCAATCTTCTCTGTAAACTTTTCCTCCTGTTCCCTACCCATACACAAGGCACCCTTTTCTGTTTCACTAAAGGTAGATTCCACTGTTTGAAAATAAAAGGACTTAATGGGTTTAATTGTAAAATGAAGTGAATATCAAAGTAGGAATCTTTATAAGTTTGTGTATTAGTGCATATTTTTAGTAGCCACATGGCTAGCAGCTCTGGTCACATGGTACCATAACTTCAGAAGTAAAATGTACATTCTATGCTCCTCACAAGCTTAATCAAGACAGAACAGTACTGGAGTCACTTCTCATCAAATCCCATGGGTACAATGCATGGCTTTAACATAGACTACTTCGTGAGTGTTCATTCAATGGTTTATATCCAGTGAAGGAGCTTGATAAAGCCTCTGAGATGTGATTTTGATAATCAGGTTTGTTTTACTCATATTTGAACACATATATTCCTATATGAAATATGTACTCCCAGTGTGTAAACATTTTAAGTGATATTTGAATGTGTTTCACCATGCCGTTCGAATATTTTCATGTGTCAGGAGTTTCATATATTTTAATATTTTGAATAACTGAAGACAGAAAACAGAATATTTGATTTGCATGAACTCATCCTGTGTATATACTCTCCTAGAGTAAATCTGCCTGTTTTAGTGACTCAATAAGAAATATGCTGAAATAATCAACCATAATTTTGAGGTTGAGGGGCCTACAAGGAATAGCAATGCTGATTCAGTATTAGTGTTTGCCTTGAGATTGCCCTCTATTTCCCAGGCAAGTGCTGTTCAAAATTTAAGATACCTCAGGCTAAAACCTGTTAAATCCATTGTCAGTTCATTTGCAAATTCTTCTCTCTCCCTAACCTGGAAATGTTTGAATTTGCTAATCCATTTAGTCAGCAGTTCACTGTGGAATTTTTGCTTACCCTGGGCAAATTGAAAATTGTGTACTGTTTCCAAATTCCATTCTTCTACTCACACACCACACTGGTCCTTTTGCACTTGTTTCCTAGTAATGGTTTGCATTTTTGCTTTTGGAGCTTGGCCACCTGTTCTGTCTCTGTGGTAAAGTGAGACTTCCATTTAGAACATTCACTGATTTAACAGCAATTAGCATTCTATCTAAACGCTGTTGCAATACAGCAGTGGAATTCCAGTTCAAATGAGCCCAAAATCACCTATTTAGAGGTTCCTGGAGCACTGTTACAGTGATGAGAATCATTTCTTCTCTATTTCCTCAGAGACATCATAATGAAGTTTCCTGGTTGGAATAGTGCAGAAAATCTATTTTTTGGTATTTAGAAAAGATAATTATCTCAGGTGTCAATTATTGCACAAATGGAATTCAAATCCTATTGTCTCTAAGTCAGCAAAATACGAAGGAATAGATTGTATTAAAAATAATTCCCTCCTTTACAATCATCTATTGCAGCTGCTGAGCTAATGTTGTCTATTAGCATTCCAAAGTAATTAGTGTTTTAATAAAGGCATGATACCTGGTAAGAGTTCATACTAACTCGGTTGATAAATGCTGTTCTTAAAAACAATTCATGATGACTCCCATCAAAGATGTTCACATATATGTTTTCCATTGTCTTATCATTTGGTGAATTGTATGAATTCAGAAATAATAGCTCTAGGATATTCATGACATTACCTTTAGCATACTTTGGGAAAGGGGGATTTTAAATGAACTCCAATTGAAAGGTAGGGAAAAAATACTCCAATAATAACAAGTAATAATAATTTTATAAGGGCAGAGTTGTCTTATCTTGATCTAATTATCTGTAGATGAAGAACAGAATAATTCTTTTGGACAATAAAGTATGAATGTCTCCTAAATTGTCTCACTTGTATTATGGCTCCCCTCTTCTCAGAAGAGAAGCAAATATGATTTTCTTTCATACAACCATAGGGTCGTTTCTCTCTGCTGCTCAAAAGTGACTCCATATTCCATGTGAATTAAAATCATGTCTTCAAATATCCAATATGAACCATTTTGAAGTGACTATTACTATTCTCTGGACTCCTCACACTCCTCTCCTCTTTATGGACTTTCTTCTGGTTTTAGAGCAGTTGCATTGATTGTTTTCTAAGCTTGCAATTGTCACTTCAGCATTTACATAGCAACTCTTTCAAGTCCTTTAGTCTTTACACCACTCTTGATGTGAAACACATGTCCTCTTTATTGAAAATTACACACCAACCTTGGGCAACCAATCTCTTTTCCATTCTTCTTTATCCAGTTTGTTTCTATTACCTTTATTATCATCTGGCATATTTCATAAGTGTTTAGTATCCTATTTAATTATCAAGAATTTCTGAGCATTTATCCTAATTATTAGGTCATAAGTCAGCCCATACAGACCCTGAAAAACTTCATTTTTATTCCAACAATCTCATTTCTGTCATGTTGGAAGACGCATATCTATTATTACTAGCCCAAACCTCCTGTCAAATCCATGGTACCACTTGTCCTATGTGAACCAAAATGCAATTCATGCTGTCTTTCTGAGGTAGATTTTATTCTCAGGACCCTTAACTTGATAAATAGTACTTCCATCCACTTATTTGTGTAGCCACAATCTGTGAGTCATCACTGACTCTTCTTTCTCCCTGAACTCAACCCACCCTTATACCTAGTCATTTATTTCCCACTCTTTGTTCATTTCACCTCTGAGTGTTCAACTTTGAGTTCTATACAGTTTTTCTAACTTTACTGATGGAAATCTGAATGCAGATCTGTGAGTCTCAACTATCTCAGGCCAGTTCTTTCTATTTATACCAAGTTTTTATAAAACTTCTTTCAAAATACTGAAATAAATTTTTCCATAATGTAACCAAACTTACACAGAATTTTTAAATTTAAAAAATTGAGTATAATATGAATTATACATGAAATGAAAAATAAATTACATGACACTGATACATAGTTCAAAGTACATAAGTCAGGCATGTCTAGGACAGAATTTCTAACAATGTGAGCAGAAGTATGTACCTCAAAGTGTTTGTGCAAACTTGACAGCTGTGAAGCTATATATGTACATTATATTGGACTTAAATGCCACAAGCAACATTACCCTCAGTGGTATCATTTTCAAAGTAATCCAAGCTTCTCTACCTAAATCAGAGCTAATTCCCTAATCCAAACTGGATTGGGCCACTTGTGTTAATCTAGTTGCTGCATAGAAACAACCAGTGGAAGGAAGAGATCAATTAGTTAGATAGAAATATAAGTTGGTAAATAGATAGGTAGATAGATAGACAGATAGATAGATGGATAGATAGATGAAGAGATTATTTTAGAGAGTTGGTTTTTGTGATTTTGTAGGCTGAGAAGTCTGAATATCTGCCTTCAGCAAGCTAGAGAGTCAGGAGAGTTGGTGCTGTAGCTCCAGTCTGAAAGCCAGAAGGCTTGGGACCCAAGACAATTCACATGTTTCTCTGTGACTATGAAAGCAGAAAAGACCAGTGTCTCAACTCAAAGTAGATGAGCAGGAAGAGTTTTCTCCTACCCAGAAAAGGGACAGCTTTCTATTCTACTCAGGACATCAACTGGTCTGGTCATAATAGGGAATGTGATAGAGTTTACTCAATATACCAACTCAAATCTTAATCTTATTGAAAACACCATTACAGCATATGCTGTGTAACAATCAAATATCTGGGCAACCCATAGACCAGTCACACAAACACATAAAATTAACCATCATACCATATATTATGTAAATCCCTTTATTGCCATTTCTTTCTTTTAAGCACAGAAGTTCTGTGTCATTTTTATGGTTATGCTATCTAACCCCTGCTGCTTTTAAGACAGGTCATATCAAATCCCATTTTGCTCCAAGTGCTTTAGTCACATTGACGTTTTTATTCTCAGATGTGCTTGTATTCTTGAATGCACATTTGTCCCCCAGTTTACTTTTCCTACCACAGCAGCTTTTCAACCAAAGTCTCAACAATAACCTATTTGGTTAGAAGGCATAGTCGTTTCTTCTTGAAAGCTATTATTCTTTTGGAAAATTTTATTTTAGATTTTTCTATTTTGTCAATGTTAAATTAAAATATTTACTAACTATAATAATGGAAACAACCAACCAATGTGTGTGTCAGTCACTGGATCAGTGTTCTAGAGACCCTAATCTGATATTGACAACCCATCAGTTGTTGACTTGTAGTGTGGTCTGGGTCAGTAGGGTCTAAAATATATTTGAGCAGATGGTAGAATAGTCCAAGCAGGGGGGGGGGCAACAAAAGAAACAGTATGACCAGTGAAAGTGGCCATGATTAGTTCATTATCATTATTATTTACTGTCGGTTGCCTGCCAGTATTTAGACTAAAATGGAATTTAACTACAAATTTTTACAGTATTCTCTATCAAAGTTACTTTTGAAACACCTTATAGTAATGCATCCTGCCCACCTATTTTTCTTCATCTACTTCCCATAATTACAATGCTACTCTAACTTGTAAGATTATTCGGTCTAACTTTCTACCGCAAGATTGTAAGTTCAGCAAAGGCAAGGCTTTGCCTCTATTTATTGCTACCAATTTAAACTCAGTACTACCCCCCTAAAAATATGTGATCCATACTGAAAGCAATCAATTTTTACTGAAAGGATGAATGTAAATTTCTTTCATACCATTAGTATTCAACACATCTTAATTCCTTTCTCTTTTCTTCCTGCTTTGCTCAAGCACAAAGTATTATATCTACATTGATTTTAATCCATGCTTGTCAATAACTTTAAAATATCAAACAAGCTGAAAGTTTAAGAGCCATGTCAAAATTACACAGAAAATCACTTAATTTGTCTTTCTCATTTTAATGTGGCTAAAATACAGCATGGGAGAAAAGACTTATCTTCTTGATATATTTGCTCTGATTTTCTTATCCTCTGAGGTTTGGGTAAACTCAGCCCAGATCTCACTTCCTGCTACTCCTAACACACCATGACAGTGTCTCTCCCACAGTGGCTTCTTTATGCAAGAAGAGCAAGCTAAGCTTCCATGACTTAGGGAACTTAGATTTAAATAAGGACCAGGGCAAAGGCAATTAATGACCCTAATTATCAAATCAAAAACCAAAAGTTGTACAAAGAAGCAAGTGTGTCCAAAGAACATTAGCAGAAGTCATTATGTGTGGGACCAAATTGAATTGTGGAACCACAATTTATAATAAGTGCTTATGATTAAGAGTCATGGCTGGTCTTTTAGTATCATTTATACAATTTTTAAGTTTAAAATTTCCAAAACAAAAGCTGGATCTGCACTTTTCCTTACAGTTATTGTCTTGTCTGTTCATTGTTCCGTGTAGTTTATACCTCTGTGAAATTAAATATAATTAGTTTATGGAAACTGAACAAAAGCCTAAATTCAAAGCACATTTTAGAAATCAAATTCATTAACATGGTTCACACACTCATGACCCCTGTGCTGTCAACTCTACTTCTCTGTGATTAAGCCTAAAAATACATTCAGATGAGATCATAAATAAGTAGAGTAAGAAAGTACTTTCACTTATTGGCCACTCAGGTTTTCCACCCTTCTCACTATAGTCCTCTCCCTCCCATCCTCACCTCCATCAGAAGCAAACCAGAGGACAGACATCATTCCAGCCTTGTCTCAGCAGAGGAGCAAGCCTAGGGCCACACAAATTTTTGGCTTTCAAAAACGAAATGCTAGTAATTTGAGAAAAAATAGATTTGAAAGAATACTACAACAAAAATCAGATCAATGATTTTAATCCCTACACTCCAGATACAAACCGTCAGAATGGAGATTGTGAGAAAGACTAAGAAAAAGAAAAGCAGAAAATTTTGTGAGAAATGTTCCTGTACCTTACACTCTTTCGCTCAGATTACTTGGAAATCTAAAAGCACAGAAAACGTGTGTGATCCAGCCAGAGAACATTCTAGAAAACTGACAGCTTCGACACATTATGGAGATTTCAGGGGCACCCAGGGAGAGTAAATAAGTTTTAAAGGCCTTTTTCTTCTCCAGAGTGAGCTCTCTGGGAACTGCTTTGTAGTTGCAGTCCAGAAAAATTAAGCGAGTATTTCAGATGCCTCCTAGGTAGATTGCAGCAGGTAGTTGATGAAGAGCTGCTACTAGAGAACTCCTATGGTCAGAAGCAAGGAACATGTCACCAGTTCCCTGGGTAGGTGGAAGTCCACAGAGCAGGTAGAAATATGGCTCAGCAGATGCCAACCTGCTGTCATCATCATCAAGAACAAGGTGGCCCCAACCCTCAAGCATGGCAGCATGACAGCTCCTGGAAAACTAATACTGCGCAGAGAAAATGGGAGCAAATAAATTAACTGTAGTTTGCACTTTCCACCCGTGGGACATGGGCACAGAGTAGGAGTTAGAGTATAAAAAACTATCTTACACCTCACAGCCTTTGGGAATCTGATTTCAAGCCCTAAGAGAATGACATTAACCAGTTCCTGCCTCTAATGCTCATCTGTACGATGCTATCAAGATTCAATAGGATTTTCACTTTAGTATGAACCATCATAATAGTATATACATTTTTAAGAAAAAAATCAAAAAGTTAAAGTTGTTAATATCCCACCATGCTACCGCCAGTTCATTCTACCGTATTTGCTAAGGCATGAGTCAGTTTCTTATGGATGTAGACATGGGTAGCCAGAGAATCCTGGTGTCCCTAATTAAGTGAGGTAATTTAATTCATGATATGAATATATTATAGATTAATTTTATTAAATTAATTTAATTCTTAAAAATCTTCCTTTGTGCATAAGTTTTTAAATATAATTATAACATTTTTCAATATATTGTTGGAGGTGTTATAATCAAGTGGCCAGTTATGTTCTATGGCTCTACATTTATACTGCTCTCTTTGCACGGAAGACAGTTTCCTTCCTGAATAAAGTTGAAGGAATAACTCTTAGAAATATGTTCCAAGTGGGTACTAAGTAACAATCAGATGGGAGGAATAAATTCTGGCTTCTCCTGAACAGTAAGGTGATTGTGCATAACCACAAAAAATGTACTGAATTTACAAGAAGTCAGAACAAAGAATTTTGAATGTTTTTACCACAAAGAAATAATGCACTTTTGCGGGGATGGATGTGCTTACTGGCTTTGAATACTGCAGTGTAAACTCCATGTACCAATTATATCGTTTGGTATACCTCGAGTTTGTACAATTATCATGTCAATTTAAAAATCAAATATTCTATCCAAAAGCATCTCTTCCACACTCGTGAAATCAGTTTTCTAATCATGTATTTAGGTCGGTGTTTCTAAGAGCATGTTTCCTGGAGCCATTGCTCAGATCGCATGGAAGAGTGTACTTTTGTAAAGGCTCTGACAGCATCTCCAGGCCATCAAAAACCTGGCCACCATGCACTTTCCCAACAACAGACTGTAGCCTGGGACCCCGTGTGCAAGCCCAGCCCCACCAAGTTCACGGCTGGCTCTGTTTATAATCTCGCGACATATGCCTCGGTGGTGTTTGTTTATGAAGAGCCGAGGCTCGGTGTACTGTGCACCAAATGATGTGCTGTAGAGTTTCCCAGGATAAATAAAATATGTCCATTTTGTCCCATCTGGATGTCGTTTGCTTGCTTTCTTTCTCTCTCTTTCTTTCTCTCTCTCTTTCTATCTTTCCATGATTAGCATTTTGGCAGTTTTCACACCTCAATTCTGCTTTTCTATGGAGGGGAGGGTGAAGAGTTGAGCTCTTTCCAAAATCAGAGTAGCAGTGCGTGGGGGAAACTGCAGCTGAAAGGGCGCTTTCTTTAGGGCAGATTCTCCACGCCCAGCGCAGGAAGCAGAGATTGTGGCTGTGATCCGGGGCAGTGAAAATGCCATGAGATCGAGGCTCGTGTGAGTCTCAAAGTGTGGAAATGTTCTTACCAGACGACAGTCAGGATGCAGGAGATTTGCTGACCAGCTGAGTCTGAAATTCCCCACATACAGCTTAGCGGAGCTGCAGAAGCAGGCCCTGGTCTCAGTCATGAATTATTTCTAGAGATAAAAACCTGATGGAGCTGTTCATTTGACACCTTGTTAATTTATGCTGCAACAAAAACAAAACCAAATAAAAGTCACTTGTACAGGATAACCAACGTGGCTTAAAATAATGCTGTAGGAGACCCCAGGCCTGTTTCTCATTTGAGGTCAGGGACTGGCGTGAAACAGTAAAACTAAGCAGTCCTCAACAAATCCAGTGCCCCTGGGTTTATGTGTTTGCCAGTGAGCAAAAATTGTCTACAGTCCCTTTTATTTTTATTTTTCAATTTAAGAAATAATAGCCTGTAATTGATACTTTTAGGCAAGACCTTATCCTTAAATTTAAAATACTTTGTTATTTTATGTCATACTGTGTATTTCTGTTCATATTTCTATCTGTGTTTACAGAATGACCTTTCACTTGCAGTATAGAAATTCATTTTAAGTATGTAGAATTAAGAAATTAGAAACAAATTTATGATAACTAAGCATTGTGTGATATCCAAAGTAAGAAAGAAAATAAACAAGTATCTTTTAGGAATGTTAAGAATTTGCATAGCAGATTTTAGTTACTGGAATAACTTTATTGTGTTAATGTTTTTGCAATTAAACATGTAAAACCTTGGTTTCTGAGCATAATTTGTTCCGGAAATGTGCTTGTAATCTGTGGCATTTGTATCTCACAGAGAATTTCCCCATAAAAATAATGGAAACTCAGATGATTTGTCCCACAACCCAAAAAGTTCATATAACAATGATTGCAGTAATATAATGCAAAAGAATAAATAAAATACAAAATGTAAAGAAAAATGAACAAATTTACTTTTCAAAACTTTCCTGGTTGGTGTGAGGAAGCCAAGAGAGAGGAGGGTTACTGTATAGGATGACTTTCACTGTCACTGCTATCTATTGGCTCAATGGAATCTTTTTCTTTTCCTGCAACTTTAACAAGGAACCTATCCAATGACACTTGCTTTTGTCTCTTTTTGGGGAGTTTACAGAAATGTGGCATTGCAAACAACCCTACTCCAAGAGAAAAAGCGAAAGAAAGAGGAACTATTGGCTTAGTTGTGACCATGTGACATTCTGCGTCACATGCTACTTGTATTCAAGACATCACTCTTTTATCAAGTTAAAATGCATTAGAAATGTTTGCTTGTCTTGTGGAACACTTGCAAAACAAGTTATTCACAATCCAAAGCTTTATGTATGAATAAAATGTGAAAAAAATAAATTTGATGTATCTTTACAGATGAACCTACCACATCAAATGATAAAATATTTTTTTCAAAACCAAACTCAAAATCTTTCATTTGAAACCTTGTTCTGATTATTATGTCATTTCTATTTATTAAATCTTCCAGTGGTATGAATTCCTCTGCCTACAACTATTATTCTATTTATCTATATTTATAAACTACCTTTGTTGTATCTAATATGAATTTTATAGTGTACTCCTGATTGACATTATTTCAAAATGCTAGTTCTCCCTTCACATTTTCTGACTGCTACTTCACTTTATCTCCAAAATCAGATGGAACTTCATCTCCTGAGACAATCCTGAGGCCAGAACTATGTGTAAATTCACAGCTGCCTCTCTTCATACAACTCCTCTCATCTACGCCATTAGTGTTTAATATTTGTTAGTGCTTTTTAACAGTCCCCTGGAAGGCTTAAAAGTCCAGAGATATATTTCCCTTCTTCTAAATAATTCTGGCTCAGAAAGTCTGAGCTGAGGCCTGGGCATCTGCGTGTTAAGTGACCTCCCAGATGGCTGTGACACAGGTGTCCTAAATTCACACTTGGAGGAACAGTGCCTTCAGCCCTGGGATCTCATCACCAAGCTTGAATGTACCCAAAGCTTTCCTATGGCACTTCTGGAATCTTTTCTCCAGGAATAAGAATTAGGAATCTGCTTTTCCAGCTCTTCTCTCAAAGAACTGGGTATCTGCTCTAATATACACTTTAAAAAACTGACATCAAAAAGACTCAGTTCTGTCAAATATAGCAAAAGAAAGGTCTTTCCAGAGAACATTTTCTGAGTCTGTAGTATAAGCACTTTTTTTCCTTGTAAATGCTCTCCAGATAAAGCATAATTTTTAATTGAATTTCTTTCAATTGAAATTCTATAATCTTCACAATCAGACTTTTCCTGACCTCATAGTAACTGATGATGAATGAGCCGAATGTAGCATTTCTTAATAATTTTCAAGGGTATAAGACAGCAGAAGGGAATAAAGGTTGTACCAGACATGTTATGTTCAAACTCTAATTCCATTCAATCTGAGATCTCTAGGATTACTAGTTTCTTCCATAATGACATTGTTTGCCTTACAGTAAAATATGGACATCTGTTTGGAACAGAAGAGGATTCTGACAAGAAAAAGAAAAAAAGGGGGGGCACCTAAACAGCCACCCTATTTGCATTATTTTTATACTTAACTCATGCTTAATTCTTAACTTACTAAACTGCTTCAAAAATCAAAACAAGTCTTCATGACTATGCTCTGGCCACCTGTGGGGTCACCATAAGATTATCTATAATACGAGTAATCCAGCCCGTGCCGCCTAGCACATCCTGGAGATTTAGCTATCACTGGTGATGGGGAGAGCAGCGAGTGAGAGCTGAAATATGTCACAGATGGGCTGTTTAAAGATCCTTAGCATTCTGGCTTTTTTCAATCTTCCAAACAGATGAAGTTCCTTGGTTGAGGAGGCTGCTGCAAGGCTAATGGAGTCTGTCTGCCTGGTGAGGCTTTTCCAGCTTCCTCTGTGGGAAATAGTGTCTCCTGGTTTCCTGAAAATGAATTTGTGAAGATAAATCACCTCCGATACCGTAGCTGACACTGCTCGGTGCTGTGCAGTGTAATGATTCTGTTTATTTACGTAACACCTCTCGGATGAATGTACTAATTTCTAACTGAATAAGTGCAGTAGTCCTAGCACCATTTGAGTTTCTAAATAATAGAAAGGGATGCTCTGATGTTTGATAAGGCTTCACTGAAAACTGATGCTCATACTGATTAATTAAAATGCTTTTAAGGAATGAAAATATTAGGGATTTATCAGCATGAGTGCAATGGAGTTACTAGTTGCATTTTCAAGAAGAGAAATACACCATTTCTGGTGAGTTAAGGAGAAGCAGAATGGAGAACTCAAAGATAGGAAAGGTTTAGTATTTTTAATGGCTTTACTCATCACTCAAATCCAGCAGTCACTTACGGGGTGCTAACTGTGCATAAGGCACTGATATAAGCTTTAGAGAGAAAAAAAATGAGAACTCATGGTTTCTAATATTTCCATAAGAACTTTTGTGACCTCCCAAAGATTAAGACTAGATCCTTAAATTATGAAAATGCTTTGGCAGCCACATAAAAATGATAGTTGCAATCCAGCAAGTGAAAAATTCACTCAAAACTTTGCTCATTACAAAATCACTGAGCCGGAGAAGGACTGGCAGCAATTACCCTTTGATTACGTAAGAAAGGACACAGAAATCATGGCATTGGGTGAAAACAAAACTACATTGCAGAAATTTATGCCAGAGACCTTTTTTTAAAGCAAATTATGACCCATCAATAATGGCTTTTAATTAGAACATGCATAAACATGTCAGCAACATGTTTAATGAGATACTAATGAAATGTGCTTAATATACTAAATTTACATTATTGCAGTGAGCATCTTTCCTATGAATATATTTTACTATAATACAATAAACAACTAACAGTCTTAAGAGTATTACATACATTTGCATCATTCAGTGGAAAACAAATACCAGGTTTGTACATGTTGTTTTGTGTTGGTTGTTATCAGTCTGTGATTATTACCAGAAAATATTCGGTTTTTAGCAGTCATGACCAAGAAAGGAAAAGGTTCAGAAATTATTTTATGTTGTTTTTTTCTTCCAAAAAATATGTATAAATAAAAAAGGAAAACAGGTGAGGGAGACATCATTTGTTTCCGATTTAAGAAAACATAACTGATATAGGTAGGTAAAGCACCGGGTGAATATACCGTCAGAAATTTGCTAGCTACAGGGCAGAGAGAAGAGGAATGCTACGAAGAAGAGGAATAGAGTTGGCTTCATTTGTACCAACTCAGACTCTGGCTTTTATATTGTTTGTTTGAGACTGGATTGAATCAGAGAGCAATCTGACACCAAAGAACTGGTACATATTAGATGTCTAATAAATGTTTGTTGGGCCCAAATGAAAATGTATATGCGGAAAATGTTAGATTTGCTATAAACCAAAAATGTCAACCCTATCCAGCTAGTTTTCTGGAGGCGCCAGTGAGAAACTTGCTATTCGTGCAGAGTGGTAGGCCACAGGTAGGAATGCTGTTTATGACAGAGAAGAATTACATTTTTAATTTCCATATGCAGGAAAAAGTAAACATGTAACTGTATTCACAACACAGCATCATTTCCATAACTATGAATGGCACACAGCAGGGGGAACAGAAATGTCTTTACATTTCCCTTGTTTAATGTTGCTCCCTTCACCAACAAACATTTTTTAGATGCTGTTTGGGTACAAGAAAATGCTAATCCAGAAGTGTATCATGCCCATAGAAACCAGAGCAATTTTGAGTTCAGAAACTGAAATTGCTAATACTGAGTCAGTGTAAGTAAGAAGAATTGTGCGTCAGCAATTGTGATTTATTTGGTTGTAATTTCTTCTTGAGAGAGAGTGTCAACACCAGCCTCCAGAAGTAAATAGGTGTGTTTGTTTCTTGGAGAACAGATTTGACTTTAAATTACAACTCAGAATTCAGCACCTAATTGTACCCTATCCTTGAAAGACCTTCATTTACACCTACGCAGTTTAATCCAAAAAGCCCAATCCTGCAGTTAATCTTGGACAGACAAAGAGTCAAAAGGCTAGGGATGGAAAAGAATCAACTGCAGAGCTTAAAGTTTAATGCCACGCTTTAAAAAAATAAAAAGAAAAGAGAAGAAAAGAAAAGAAAGAAAGAAAAGAAAAGAAAAGAAAAGAAAACAGAAAAGAAAAGAAAAATCCTCAAATTTAAAGAGGTTAAGAGAATATTTAATAGGGAAGTGTTATTATCCAAACGTTTTCAGAAAAAAAAAATAGGTAAACGCTATACAGGATTCAAATGTATATTTTCAAGCCAAAGAGATATAAAGTGGCAGCCATAGCTGATGTTGAGTCTATCAACATCAGAAAAAGTTACTTTTCATTTTTAAAAGTATATGCTAAAAGATATCAGTTTTTTTATTAAAATTTCTTCACTAAGAACTCTGAAATGATGGCATTTGAAGATATAAAATCTGAAGAATGCTGGCTGGTTTTTAAGATCTCTTTTCCAATTGAAATGTGTAACCAGTTTTAAGTGTTTGCATATTCCCATGAAATGTGTACACAAACTCTTACAAA
The DNA here is from genome assembly GCA_004365215.1 of Cuniculus paca. Taxonomy (NCBI): domain Eukaryota; kingdom Metazoa; phylum Chordata; class Mammalia; order Rodentia; family Cuniculidae; genus Cuniculus; species Cuniculus paca. Next base: position 4,897 of record RJWT010019712.1, on the reverse strand, counting down.
CCATAGCTCAGGGAATAAATTGAAAACAGTGAGTAAGACAACAGAATGGGACCCACTCTTTCTGAACAGGTATGCCATAATTTGGAAACTGAAAGAATATAAAAAGTAAATTGATTCCAATGTCCCATCTCAAAAATGAAAAATGTATTTCAGTTTAAAACCACAAGTTAATTTTATCACTATATTGACAAAACAGTTACTCTCATAAATGTACCACAAATGCAATTAATCTTATTTTTTCCCAAAATATTTGCATTGAGTTCAGGCAGTACAATAATAGAATCTATTGTAAGTGAAAGTAGCCATTCCTGTCATCCACTTATATATTTTGAGGTTGAAGGAAGGAGTGGAAAAGATGCTTTAATTTAATGGGATATGCGATTTCCTTAATCAAGTTTCTGCTATCAATATTGACCATGTGTATCTGATTCTAATCATAAAAGTGACATGAAGCAAGAAAAGAGGACAAAGTGTCTTGAATTCTGGTTTCTGTGGGATTGTCTACTTTCAATATACGTATTTTTTGTTTTGGATGGCACCTGACATTCCCTGCACCTCTTTCACTACAAAGCAGCAATTCTTGTTTTGAATTTATGAAAGATAGAAAGGGGGAACTAACTCCTTAATTTTTTTACAGCATGGCTCAGTAGTACCATTTCTTCAAAGGAAATAGAATAGTCCAAAGACCATTATCTTTGGAAGGCTATCTAAGTACTTTTTACAATCTATGTGATCATAGACAATTGTAATAGGGAAAAAATACTGTTTTCTCATTTACATAATGTGTACAGTGATACTAAGATTGTAGATATGTTATGATGAGAATTTTGATAATATATTTTTGAAAATCAGATGCAGATATGTAATATATATGCATAATTTTGATAATACATCTTTAAAAGCATTTTGAAAATAAATTTTAAAATATATAACTGCACCTGTTCTTTAAAAATGTAATATAATGTAATATCAAAATTATATATATGTATAAAATTATGTATAAAATGTGCTCAACAGAAAGAATCTATCACCTGAATACATTACATTTTATTGTATGGCTCTCAAACAAGCATCAACTCATGTTTCCCATCAAGTTATAAGATTCAGAATACAATTGATGATATAGAATAAATAAAAATATACTACACACAAACTGAGTGAACTATGGAATTTAGATGGTGAATTATCATAGTTTCTTGACAATACTTTGGGGATCTCATTGTTACAAAATTTTTATTCATGTACAATTGCTTTTTTCATATTGTGTGAACCCAAAAGTAAGTTTTAATAAGGTGTCAGAAAACCAAAAATATTAAGAAAACTAATCATCTTCTATTTAAAATTCTATTTTATTATAAAAGGTCTGTGCAATGGGAGGAAATCTAAATCATATATTTATGCTGACTAGAAGATAATAAGGATAATTCCAGTATGGACAAGATGATGTAACAGTTTTGTTTTGTTTTTTTCCTCATCACTAAATTCACAGAATGGCACAAAAATCAACCAAAGGAGCCAGTCAAGCTGTTATAAGAAGGAGGGAGCAGTTTGGGACACCAACCAATTTAGAAAGGACACCCAGAATCAACATATCCAGTCCCTGACTCAGCAAAAGAAGGTAGCTCAGGCGGGCTTATTTTCCCTCCACAATGGGCATCCATATACCCTTATCCAGAGAGCCCAGTGACTTTGGCCAGAGACATCAATCGAAAGTTCTACAGAGCACTAGCAGCCAGAAATGCAGGGTCCTTCTCCACTGACCCTAAGACGTTTCTCACCAAATACTGCAGACCTAGAGATGCCATAAACATGGAAGCCAGACTATAGAAAAACAGTGTAATTCATCAAAGCTTCTGGCTCCCTATCTGTTCAAGACTCTCTCCCCTTACCCAGAGACACCAGAGCAGATGGGTAGAACGGACAGCCAAAACCATGTAACCTGGTCCTCAAAACCCTACCCAGAGACATTGGGACACACAGTTTGGGAAGAATCTTGCTATTTTTCTACATCATGAAACACTAAGTAACCTGACCTGGCAAATCCCTCCCCACCCACACAAATAACTCTAGCAACACCAGTATGGACTGGGGGGAGACCCATGGCACATTTAAACTATGAGACCTTTCAATATATTGCCATGGTGCATTTAATTTTCTGCATGCAGATTCTGTGTGTAGATCTTGATAGATTCCCTTGTCATATTTATAAATTATCTTCTATTCTCAATTTGCTAAGTTTTTACATGAATCAAAATATGATTCATTGTACTAAGCACTTTATCTGTATCAAATACAGTTATGACTTTAAGATGTAAAATGATTACTGATATTTATTGACTGATTAATTGATTGTACGAAAAATTGAACTCTGAGTCTGGTGCATGCTGGGCAAGTACTGAACCATTGTGCTCTATCCTCACCCATTTTCTTAATTTTAAGGCAGATCTTGCCCAGGGTGGCTTTGATGTTCCTGCCTCTACCTCCCACGTAGCTAGGATTACAGGAGTGTGCCACCAAGCTTAGCCTAATTATTTGTGTTTTAAAAGGGCAATCTAACTTCTTTAAATTCCCCTTGCTCATGAAGTGTTATGCTTATGAAATTATGTCCTGAGGCAAATATAGTTTGTTAAGGATTTTTGTATTTGTGAGCATGATGAAAGTGTCTTGAAATTTCCATCTCTCACCCTTGTCAGAGTTTATATTCAAGGTTACAATAACAAACAAAACTAATTGGGAGAGGTTCCTTCTTTTTCAATATTCTGGAAAGTTTATGTAACATTAGAATTATTTTTCTTTATTTGTTTTGAATGCATTCACAAGACAAACTAAGCATAGAGTTTTATTTTCAAGAAGAGGTTATAATTATACTAATTCTTTCTTATAGAAAATCAGATGTAAAATAACTTAAGATTCTAAATCTTCTCAAGTCAATTATATGAATCATACCCTTTATACACTTTGTTTTTATTTCAACTTTTCACATTCACTTTCATAAGAGTTTTTGTTATCATAGTGTTGAGGTTTGGATCGTAAGTGTCCTTCAAGGATGCACACGCTAAAGACTTTGTTGCCAACCTGTGGTACTGTTGGGAGATAGTGGAATATTTAAGTGGTCAGGCCTAATGGGTAGAAGTTAGATAATTGGGGAAATGCACTTGAAGGGGACACTGGGACACCTGTCTGTCTCTGTGCTTCCCTGCCACAATCAGGCAAGAAGTTTCCCCCACACCAGGTCCCACCATCACACACTGTGTCCCCAGGACCCAAAGGCAACAGAACCAAGGGACCAGGGACTGAAACCTCTAAAACTGTGAGCAAAATGAACCTTCTTTCCTTATAGATGTCTATTGCAAACATTTTGTCACGGTGACAGAAAGCTGACTAACATATGTGGTTATCTTTAAAAGCTACAGTATGGATAGTAATGCTCTTTATTTCACTCATATCTTTTTTTAATAAATGGATTTGCTCTCGTTTTCTTAATCTCATTAACACTATATTGATTTTACTAGCTTTTTTAAAGTATGAATTTTTGTTCTTTCTCCTTCAACTCCTTCAGAGTTTCCTGTAATTTTATTTCTGTCATTTTAAGAGCAATGTTTAGTTATTAATTTCAAATATTTCTTCTAAAATATTATATGTATTTCTCTGAGTACTGACATCTCCAAGGTTTGTAATAAGCAATAGTTCTATAATATAGTTAAGTATTGTACTTATTATTATGTCTTTGCTTCAAGGTTTCTTTGCAGAGAATATTTTCTAAGTATATAGATATTTTGATCTATTTTTAAAATCATCTCAGTTTCTGTGTGATCAAAGAATATGATCTGTATTGTAAAAGTCTTAACTTTGCTGAAATGTATTTTATGGCACAAAATCTCATCAACTTTTATAAATGCTGCACTTGGGTAAAAAACTTTATTTTCCATTATTGGAAACATTAGATAAAGCACTAATTATCTTATTTGTTACTATCTAGACTGCAAAACCAAAATCACTATAATGTTTCAAATTAAAAATGATTTATTGAATAAAAATTTTGTTACAACAACATTGGAAAATCAAAAGGAGCTAAAAAGAAAAGAAGGTATTACCCAAAATTTAGAAGTTTGAACTTTTGTTCTGCTCTCTGTGTCCTGGAGGTTAGATGGTGGTAAGCTGCTTGATGTGAGCCCATTTTGGTACCATCACTATGTCATGATAGTACTGCCAATGTGTCTGCAGCCTACAGTGGCCTTCAAATTAGTAGTTACTTACCATATCTCACTTACTATAGCATCCTAACAAGATCCACTGTTGCCATTTGTTTTGGTTTCAAGGAAGTTCTTAGGCCCCAAGAACTTTCCTGACTTGCTTTCTCTCACTTTTGGTTGCCACTTCCAGAGTCAGGAGCTGCAGTACTTCTCACTTTTACCCTTCTTGCCGATAGAGTATGTCAGGACCTGTATGACTCCAATAGGCATAGATTTATTTTTGTATATCACATTGTATTCCTTTGGATTCTTGAACTTGTCAATTTTAACTTTTCATCTATTCAGAGTTTTCAGTCCTTTTTGATTTAAGTACTGACACTGCCCCATTTTCCCTCTGCTTGTCTTCTTGGAATTTGTATGTATATATGTATCTACATATGCATGTATGAATATCGGTTATCTATCTATCTATCTATCTGCTATCATCTATCACCTGTGTATATATTATATTGGAAAGAGCTTCCTTACATACATCTTTTGCATTAGTTATCCTTTCTGAATTGTATCTTGCCTTCCACTTCACTTGCTTATTTTGAAATTTATTTTATTTTTCAAATCTGTTAGTGCTATTTAATGGTTTCAAATCCTTCTGCCCATTCTTCATAGATTCTTCTTCTCAAACTATTCAGATTTCAGGCTTCTAA
>RJWT010019711.1:0-18274 GCA_004365215.1 Cuniculus paca | reverse complement strand
TGGTCTTTTTTTATCTCTCTCTAGAATGTCCTTTAGTATTCTTTGTAGGGTTGGTTTGGTGGTCATGAGTTCCTTGAGTTGTTCTTTGTCATGGAAGTATCTTGTATCTCCATTAATTTTGAAAGAAAGTTTTGCAGGGTGCATCAATCTGGGTTGGAAGTTGTTTTCTTTCAGGACTTGCATTACTTCACTCCAGCCTCTTCTTGACTTGATGGTTTGTGTTGAGAAGTCTGCTGTGATTCTGATGGGTTCTCCTTTATAGGTTTTTCTCTAACAGCTTTTAATATTCTGTTTCTGTGTTGAATTTCTGGAATCTTGATTATTATATGTCTGGGTGCAGATTTATTTTGGTTATGGCTAGCTGGAGTCCTATATGCCTCACTTAACTGAATATCACATCCTTTTCCCATGTTTGGGAACTTTTCTGCGATTCCTTCTGTAAATAGACTTTTAATGTCATTTGTGTTGATCCTTGCTTCTTCATTGATACCTATCACTGTTACATTATTTTGCTTTGTGTCATCTTGCAGTCACTGACTTGTTATTTCCTGGTTCCTTGTTATTTTTAAGAGGTCTTTCCTTTTGTGACCCAAAGCTGCACACCTGTCTTCAAGGTCTGAAAGTCTATTTTCAGTTTCTTTCAAGAGATTTTGCCAGCTTTCAATGGAGATTTTAATCTCCTGGATATCTCTTTGAATCTGTTTCATGCATTCAAAATCTCTCTTATATTGTTCATTCATGGTTTCCCTCATTTTCCTTTGCTCCTCTATTTTTTTTAATCTATGTCTTCTTTAGAGAAGCCTAGCAATTCTTTTATTATGTTTTTCATTTCTTCTCTTACCTGAGACTGTATTTCTGTTCTAATATCTTTTATAGCCTCATGGAGTTGTCTCTTTACTTCAGTTGGCTTCACTGCAGAAACTTCAGGTGTGTGACTCTCGATCTCTTACACATTTTCATCTCCTGGACTTGCTCTGCTTGGGTTGGAGTCCAGGGACTGCCTTTTGCTTCTGCATCTTGATATTTTTGTGGGTTCTTCCAAACAAGTGGGTAGTGGGATCCCAGGTGCTTCCCATGTTGGCTACAATTTCTCTGAAGCATAACTGTTTGGTTCTCCTGGTCAGTGCTGGCTACAAGTATGCAACAGTGGACAATGAGTGCTCTAGTGCAGGTCCAGCTGCTATTTTTCCCAGCCCGTGCTGGCTACCTGGGGTGGATGCGTCCCTGATGGGGGCTGGGGTGTGTGCAGGGGCAGGGCCAGCTGCTGGTTGCTGGCAAAAGTGTCCCCAGACCCATATAGCTTTTATATGTTAACTCCCGCAAACAATAAATAAAAAAATTCCAGACAACGTAAAGACAAGAAGCCTACTCCCAATTATTTTGTAGGACAAGCTAATTGTTAATAATCAAATGAACCAAGGAAAAGACATTTTATTAAATGTAGGAACAATTATCTTAAACAAGATTTCAACAAAACAATCTAGCAATATACAAGATATAATAAATGTATCATAAAATATTTGAGTTTACCCTAGAAATATAAATATGAATTAACATGAGGAGCAATCCATTAATCACCAAAGAAAACCTCCTATGTGATCACATTAATAGATTTTAATTTTTTGATAAAAGTTACCATTCCTTACTTTTTTTTTTTTTTTTTGCAGCACCAGGGGTTGAACTCACAACCTTGCGCTTGCCAGGCAGGCGCTTAGACCGCTGAGCTAGATTCCCAGCCCTGTTTTTAAGACAGGGTCTCACTATGCCATTTAGGCTAGCCTTCGGCTCACTTTGTAGCCCAGGCTAGTCTCGAACTCACAACGATCCGCCTGTCTCAGCCTCCCGAGTGCTGGGATTACAGGTGTGAGCCACCACGCCCGGCTTGTCCTTACTCTTTTTAAAGATCTTTAACCGATTAGGAATAGAAAGTAACTTTGTTACTGTTCATCTATTATATACAGCATCTATTTTTAGAAACTTAGTGGAAACAAGATATTTAATGGTGAAAAAGTAAAAATATTCCTGCTTAAGATCAGGCATGGGGAGGTAAAAAATATTCCTATTCCTAAGTCCAGATAATGAAATCATTAAAAAGCTTTTACTCACCACCTCCTATCTACTTTGAGCTAAAAGTACTAACATCCAATTTACTGAAAGAAGGACTAGGGCAAAGAACCAGGATATTTTATTCAGAACTAGTATAAACTTACTTTGGTTAAATAAATAAGAAACTGGGGTTATAATAGATACGTTGGATGATGCAAAGATTTAAAAAAAAACATTTTGGACAAGAACAGGCAAAATGACTCATGGAAATATCAAGAGCTCAGAAACAGACCTTAGGTACATCAGAGTTTTGTATGTAGCATAATAAGCTTTTCTTGGACGTCAGAGAATATGAAGGAAGTCAATATTTACATACATGAAAAACAGAATTGAAGCTCCACCTCAAATATCTCCTCAAAAATTAAATCCAAATGGTAAAGCATTTAAATGCTAAAGGTGAAGTCATCACACTTTACAAGATAATTTCAGAGGCTGCGTAGTCCTCCTGCTGAGAAAGGATTTCTTAAACTAAATGAAACAGATCACGAGACATAAAGAAAAAAAATTTGATTACATTCAACCATTTCTATTTGTCAAAAAATAGCAAAGAGACGAAAAAAAATAAGCTGACAATAAATGATGCTGCATGTGATACGTAATTTGCAAAGGTTTAACATCTAGAAAACCTAAGTCCTATAAATCAATATAAAAGAGATAAACCATTCTACAAAAAAAAAAATCAGGAAAATCCTTGAACCAGGATTTTGCAGAAGATGAAATAAAATCATATGAAAAGATGCTTTGTCTCGTTATTTATGCACCAAAGAAAATGTGTAGTTTTGCACGTATTCAATTAACAAAAACTTGAAGATCGAGAGGTGCAAATGTATTGATGTCAATACCAAGATGAGCATGAAGGAAAATTGCACATGTGGGTTTTTTCATGGGAAACGATGAGTTTAATGGAGAATACTAAAAGCCACCTCCAGATTTCCAAGTGTTCTGTCCTACTTCAGGATTACAAAAACGAGGTTATCTCTGGTCAGGAGCTGTCTGTTGATGGATCTGTTGCCATGCTGTGTATATCCTTACCATTAGGAGGGAGGGAAGAACCGTCTCCTAATGATTCTGTATCAGTCAGGGTTTACTAGAGAAACAGATATGACACAAGATAGACAAATGCATAATTACAAAATTGGCTTACAATGGTCAGGGAACATGCAGAGGGCATCTGCATACTGGAGGCTGAAGGGTCTAGCCCATGTAAGTCCATATCAGAAGGCCAAAGAATCTACAAGGGAAGGCTGAAGAGTCTACAAAGAAGGCCAAAGAGTCCCAGGCAGAAGCTGAACAGTCTGTGCTAGAAGCCAGGAGACAACGGCCAAGCTGAAGGCAAAGACTGGAGCTCCTCTGAAAAACCAGCAATCAGTCCCTTCTCATTTACCTTTTACTGTATGCAGGCAGCTCCCCTAGGATGGGTGCAGCACTTAGATCATCTGCCTGCCCTTCTCTTGCACAGGCTGAGGATATTTACAAACTAAAGACCCTGGCCCTCTGCTGAGTCACTTAGTTAAACTTCTGACCTTCTCAGATTGACACAATGAGCAACATCCTAGAATGGTAAGGGGCTTGTCCTCTACACCCCAGGATATAAAGCTGGTGAGTCACTTAGTTAAGCTTCTAGATTTCTCAAGTTGACACAATGCATCAACATAACAGATTCCTAGCCTAAAGAACAGCTTCAAGAGGTTCTTGCTGGGCTTTGAAATGCTTCTTGGAAGACAGAGAGAAACACTGCTTGATGACTCTAAAGAAAGACTACCTTCTGACCCCTACACTGGGGGTGAGAAGGCAGAACCAGGAGGGGTTACAATCTTGGGATCAACCCACACTTCCTTTACTAAGTGGCATTCTACCAAAGACAGTGCCAGGAGGAATTGCTTGGAGTCCTATATATTTTGGGAGCTGGACAGAACTATATGTGCCCATCTGAAATACAGATTCTTTCCCTTATCCCTAGTCAAGGGGATTAGGTGAAAACTTCTAAAGAGACCTGAAAACTGGTCAGGAGAAAAAGATCCAACCCCCTCTTTCTGCATCCCTTCTGAGGACCATTTTGCTCACTTACTCAAGTCAGTTTTGGAGTTTTGACTGTTGCATATTTTAACTTAAGATCTTGAAGAGAGACAGCACCCCTTTAATGATTAGGGGAGACACAAAGTGGAAATAAAAGATTTTATTACTTACAGGCCTTGGGGGTACATAGTATTCACAGAAAGAGACACAAAGAGAGGCAGACAGATAGACAGACAGAGACTAGCTAAGCCCTTTGTTGACTCCAATATTATCCAAACAGGTTTCCATAATGAATTTTAATTGATGGTTTTAAAGCAAGTAAGCAAAAGTCCCAGTAGGTCACACTATGACTGAGAAGCAACCAGTGTCCCATAAATACAGTCTACATGGGATGTTAGGGTCAGTGGAACCAGTCAGCTTACAAGCTGCACTTGGTCATCAAATTGGAAGAAAAAGCTTCATCAGTAGGAGGTTATACACAGAAACAGATGGAACCATCATTTAGACCTAGAAGGTTCCTCCAAAAAATTTGTGTGCCCACCTCATAAGATGTACTTGGATCATATGGGCTCTAACTGCATCAGGGAGTTAATCCAGTGATGAGATCATAACTTGGGGACATTATAGGGAAACAGGAGGCAGAGGTAAGTGGGAGGAACTAAGGCCATTGGAGATGTGTCCTTGAACTGGACTATTGGACACCCACCTCTTCTTCATTTCTTCCTTTTGTTTGTGGGTTGTAGAGGTCATTGGTTTCCCCACTAGCATCTCCATCATCATGTCCTGCCTCACCATAGCCCCAAAGCCACGGGGCCCAACACAGTCTGGAACCTCCAAGATTGTAAGCCAAAATTAGCCTTTTTGTTTTGTAAGTTAATTACCTCAAGCATTTTGTTTCAGTGATGGGAATCTGATGAACACAGGCAGATAATCTGGATTGACTCATGGAGGAGATGGAAGGAGGTGGAGAACTAGAAATTATGTCAACATTGGGTGACATGGACCCTATGTCCAGTATGATAAAGTTCAATTTATATCCAAAATCTATGCCAAGGCAGCATAAAATGATAAGAATTGGTCTGGGGGTTTAGATCTGCCACAGAGGGTTTACCTACCACATACAAGGCCCTGCATTTAACCCACAGCACTGTAAAATAAAAAAATAAACTAATTACAACATTGGGAATGAAAGATGCCAATGCCTGAAATGATATGATTTTAAGGCCCCAACTGAAATGAAGATGTGAGGATTAACCTTGATTGTCAATGGATTAATGCACTGTTGAATTCATAGGTTTTTTTCTAGTCACTGTCTCACGCCTAGGACAAAATGCTTGACATCCACAAGTTGAAAAATGAGAGATCTATTTGAGCTCAGGGCACTCTATAGTTCCCTTGGTCCAAGGTAGAAGAAAGGACATGGTAGAAAGGCCTTGAAAAGGACAGCTTCTCACATCACAGCAGCCAGAGAGGAGAGAGAAGGGAGGAGATAGAAATAAGAACACAACCTTCTAGGTCACACCCCAGTGACCAATCTCTCCAAACAGGCTGCATCTCCTAACAGCACATTCAGCTACGACCACACCAGTGGTTTAGTTTGCTGATGGGTATAGTGCCTCCATGATCCAGTCACCTTCCAAAGTTTCCAGCTCTGAACAGGACACACTGAGGGACATGTTTTATTTAAAGTATAACGATAACTGAGTGAGGTGTTAGGAGATGGCTTTAGCTGGAGGAAGTAGGTCACTGTGGGTATGCCTTTGGAAGATACAGCTTGTCCAAGACTCCTGGCTATCATGAAGTCAGTTACTTCCCTATACCACACCCTTCTGCTGTGAAGCTTCCTTGGAACCAACTATCTGTGGACTGAACCTTCTGAAACTATAAGCCAAAACAAATCAAACCAAACCACTCCTCCTTTAAGCAGAGGTTCTCACTGATGGAAAGCCGACCAACAGAGAAGACACTTTCTTTATGCGATATGTCTCTCCAAGTGTTTGAAGAAGACAAAGGTCAGCATCCTGTTTTCATAGAGGGTACAACTATAACATAAAACCAGAGAAGCACACAAAACAAAGTGTTGGAGATTCTGTAGTGTTATTCTCAATTTTTCAATTCTCTTTTGCAAGTGCTCTGTAATATATACTTTTGTAAATAGTCAATATATAGTGCAAAATAACATGTAGGTAAGCAGAGCTCATAGGCCTGGGGATATAGCTGTGTAGAGTGCTTGTCTAATATGTGCAAGGGTCTAAGTCTTGTCCCTAGCATAGGAGAGAAAGAGGGAGAAAAGGAAGGGAATGGGAGAGAGGAAAAGGGAGTGAGAGACAGAGAAGGGAGAGGAGGAAGGAGGGGGCAGGAAGGGAAGGGGAGAGAAGGGGAGAAGAAGGGGGAAGCAAGAGGGGGGCATCACTGGAAGACAAGGTGGGCCTATTTATTCCAGAAGGAAATTTAAATTGTTTATTTCTGTCCTTAAATCACCTATCTGGAATATGCTTTTTATGTTATTAGCAGTTCCCATCTCTGATATTTTTAAGGTTTTAAAAAGCAAAGGAAAGAATTTTTTCCTCTCTCCATGCTATTCTTTTTAATTTCTCTGCCCCAGGCAGTGGGCACATACCCACAGAGTTTCCTGAAAGAGGAACAGGGGTGTGGGTGGGCAAAAGTGGATTTATGGGGTGGCTGAAAACTTTAGGAAGATTTCAGAAATATCCACAGTTTTAACAGCGACTATCTCCAGATGGTCAAATTATTGGTGGTGTGTGTGTGTGTGTGTGTGTGTGTGTGCGTGTGCATATGTGTGTGTGTGTTTGTATGATGTTCCATTGCTTCCAAGCTTCTTATAATGAGAATAAACTACTTATGTGGTTAAAAAATATAAAAGAGGTTTTTTTGTATCTCTCTTCTTAGGTAAATTCTGATTGTCTAGGTGCAGGAACTAACTGCTTATTTTGGGTTTTATTGCACTGTACAATGCATGAAGGACACCCTAAAAATAGTTGTTGAGTTCAGTAGAATCAAGCAACCTTAAATCTTGCTTGTCCACACATTTACAAGTGCAAAAATATAATGATGGATAATCCATCTGTATGTATGTGTTTTTTGCAGTTCCAATTCTAAGAGCAAGGATTTTCAGAATCATTGTACAAAATTCTAAGAGCGAATGATACTTTTCAGGACAATGATCACTTAAGGAATTCCTTCTTGTACTTCTATAGACTTGGATATGCTAGTTATTTGATGTAAGTAAGAAAGACCTACTTTTTGTTTAATGAAAGCTCATACATCAGACCCTAGGGACCTCAGAAGAAGTCTACCACATAGAAATGTGCAATAAGAATATAGTAAGTGTTGAAGTAAAAAAATTATTACAGTAAAAGACACATTACCATTAGTCCCCCTCAAAGTGCTCCCTTTTGGAAAACGTTTATCCCATCCCTCCTGCCACTTTCTGAAGTAGTTCTGCAAGTCCTCTTTCTACAGCTTCTTTAGTTGTACTGTCTGCTTCAATATCCTAAACTGAATCAAAACACTGATATTTCATGCTCATTTTGACTTTGAGGAAGAGTCAGAAGTCAAACAATACCAGATCCGGTAAATAAGGTAGATGACGGCACTGTCGTTTTTTTATGAGCCTGCCTTTCCATTGGTCACATTTACTGTATTTTTGATCACACTCCATAAAAACACAGAAGGGCAATGAGATAAGTGTGTTGGAAGGGAGGGGAGTATTTTGAAGGAGATTAATGGCAATTAATTTTCCTGTGTCTTTTACTGGAACACCTTTTAATTTACTCACTCGCTCTGTATTTCAGTTGCACCTCATGATGTTATAGGTGAGACTTTCTCATTTAACCGATGAAGAAAATATAAACAGGTTGAATGATTTTCCCATGATGAGCTAATTGATAGGGTATGTTTCCTTATAGCTGCTTCAATACTATCTGAAAAAAATAAGTATAGATTGAGTATCCCATACCTGAAATGCTACAGATCAGAATTGCTTCAGATTTTGAATTATTGATTTAGAAGTAACTTTCTCCTACTGCTCTAATCTGATAAATGATTACTGCATGATTTTTTTTTTACATGGTATTTGGTTTTGTGTATCTGTTACTTTGGCACCATTCTTGTTTGCTTCTTACTAGTTTTGCCAGTGTACTATACTTCAGTCTTATTCAAGAGACAGAAGGCAGATTTAAAAAGTCATAGAAACAATAAGTAAAGTGATATGCCTAATAATTTTTTTGTTTTTTTTGGGGGGGTGGTTATACCAGTTTGGTTAGCTTGTTATGCAATATAAGTGAAATATCAGGTTTCAATTCCTGTGCTCTTTTTATTATTAAAATTAACACAAAATGTGCATTCTCTTTTGTTTCATACTTACTGGAACATTGAGTTTTTTAAATTATTGTTGATTCATTAAGTTTATTTATGTTTTAATTCTTTAAAGTCACTACACCTTAATATAGTCTTTCTGTAGTAAACAAGATTTAACGATCTGCAAAAGTCTTACAAATAAGTTGTTGAAAGACATTATTACTGACTAAACTTTTCAGGGTACAAAAGGTAGTATATCAAGTTGCTACTGTTGGATTTATTTAGGTGACAAATCAGCTGACTGTGGAAATCTCAGCAACATTGCATGTATTTACGTAGACAACATTTATTGGAGCATATTGTATATTACATAAGATCAAGGGACATCATATTTTCAGCTTTCTTTTAAATAAAAATCAAGTATATTTAAAAAAAATAAACCAGATTTTAAATTTTTTCTGATTTGGGATGCCTGGACAGTCATACTGAGATAACTTGGGGAAGAGATCCAAGTTGTTACGTGAAATTGTTTTCTGTTTCATATACACCTTCAACACATAGCCTGAAGGTGATTTTAAGAAATATTTTTATAGTGTGTGTGTGATTCGAGTGTGACATATGAAATGGGGCCGGGTGTGGTACTTTCTACTTGGGGCAACGTGTTAGTGCTCAAAAAGCATTGAATTTTGGAACCTTAGGGACTTTATATTTTTGTATCAGGTATGCTCAACCTCTGGTTAGTATAAGTAGATAAAAAAGAAGTAGCTGTAATACCACAATTCCTGTAGGTCCTCTTGAAGCTCATCATGCAAGACAGCACACTGATTATCTGCCTGTGATAAACTGTCTGGATATCATCATCCCTTTCTAAATCAATGCTCCCCTTTTTTGCACTCATAGTATTTTAAGAATTCTTTCATCATGAACCTCTCATCATAGAGTATCAGGACTGACAGTTCATCTTTTTCCTCCTCCTTTGGATTAAGAACTCCTAAACAAACTCCTGCTTCAGTATGCTTGTGGAACAGATTTTTAAAAAGAACCAGCAATGAAAGTTCTATGCTTTTTCTTGTGTCGAGCTTGCCTTTTTTCTGGGGGTTGAACTTGGGATGTGAAGAACCCATTGAAAAATATTTATTTTCAAGTAGCAGACCTGGTCCCATCAAGACAAAGTCATTACAAGCACGATTTACAGCCTTTCTCCTCCGTGAAGTTTTGTAACTTTCATTAGCTACTTTAGTTGGAGTATCTCTAAATTTTGACCTTGGGGAGCCCAGTTAGGGCATTGTTAGTGTAACTGGTTTGCCAAAAAGCATACTAGTTTATCTTTGCTGTGCTACTAATGAAAAGTGTTGCCCTTTTTTCAATCTTCACAGCTTCTGTTTTGGTGATAAATTATAGTCACACAACGAATACCAACATTTTCAGTGTCGAATCTGTACATCCATTTGCTGGGAGGGAAACCCAGAGAGAGGAAGCCGATGATATACTTGTAAAATCAACACTAAGCACACATATGTGTTCCTTGCTTTGTTTGAACGATGGCCATCATTTCTGAAAAGGTTAAGAAGAAAAAATTCACACTTGTTTTCCCCAAAGAGGTAACACATACACAAACCAGGGTCCAATTCAGTATTTCCACATCCATACATACTTTGTGCTTCACATACAGAGTTTCTTCTGTCTTCTACTTTTATTTGCTAAATACTGCCACAAAGGAACTCAGTTTCACTGACAAAGGAGAGCTGAGCTCTTTTTCCTTGCTGAGAAGTGGAGAAAATGTTAGCTTTGGCAGGGATCCAGTTGGACAGACCGTAAGGTGCAGAAAGACAGAACTGAAAGGAAAATTGCCTTGTGCTCGGAAGGGAAGACAAGGGTGGAAGGCAGCCAGCTGAGGGGTTTAGAAAGAAAAATCATCAGCCTATGATCCAAATTAGCAACTAATATCTTGTCTGGTGGCTAGGACTGGACCATGCGATGCTAAGGAATGAAAAGAAACTCATTTGAAGGAATGTGTTCAAATACAAGCTTGGGCCAGGAAGGGGTGGTGGGACATATTTCTCGACTCAATTTGCAAATGGGAAAGTGCGGTTTAAAATATCATCAAGCAACAGGGGAAATTCATGATCATCTAATTTGGAGCACTGAACAAGTTTTCTTTAAAAAATGATGAAAACAAACTAAGAAAACTGCAATCATTCTGTAATCTCTTAATCAAATGCCAATGAGTAGACAATATGTATTAGGTAAGACCCAAATCTATTCTGATTTATTTCTAAGAAACTCAGGGACTTGTGAATAAGAACTGGTATGAAAGGGTTGATCCATTTCCAAAACTTATCTCATTTTCCACAATGGTCTCTATAACATACACAAGCTTAAAGCATAAAGATCATGACTAAATATTTGCTTTTTATTTCCTAGAAAAGACCTCATACTTGTATCTGCCCTAAAGACAGAGCTATTCTTCTCATTCAACAGCAAACCAGTAATATTTTTAAAATAGTGATTTTATATTAGAGGATACCTCCATATTCTACCTATAGAGAAAGAGAATTATTGCTAGCCATGATTATTAAAGATCAGAGTACAAAGGAAGTATGAAGGGGTCAGGAAGTTCTTTCCTTAGTAAGGAGCTTATCTTGATTCAGGAGAAGAACGTCATGCCAGTTTGAAGTTCATCTGCAAAATTTAAATTGCTAAAAGAAAGACCATCTGCGGCCCCACACTGAAAGAATGCAAAATCTCATAAGCACTGAAGACAATTCCTGTGTCTTCCCTGAATTTTTGACAGAAAGGGAAGAAAGTAAAAAAAACCTGTGAAACTTCTCAAGTCGGATACTCATTATGGAGAAGTCACTGTGCTAGATAAAGAAAAAAACAAAAGAGGGAAAATTACGGAACGAAAAAAGGGGAAAAATGGAGTATGGTGTTGTGGAGGAGAAAGAAAGGTCACAGACAGCCACCCTCCTTGGCAGGCAATAAGGCAGGATGAAAGTCTTGCGAGTCAAGGATTTCTGAGACCTAAATAAACAGTGATGGGCACGCAAAGACTCCACAGCTCTGTGCCTGTGTTAACGTTCAACTTCTCTACTTTCCTGGAAAAGATCAAGCACCAGTGTTTGTCGAATTTTAAAAGGAAGGATAGCCAGGGATATAGCTCAGTGGCACAAGCTCCTGCCTGGCAAGTGTAAGGTTGTGAGTTTGATCCCAGGTACCAAAAAAAAAAAAAAAGGAAGACTAGTGAAGGAATCAGGTTGTGAATGAGCAGAGGTATGGAAATAAGATAGGGAGGGGAGTTTTGTTTTGTTTTTTTAAATTTTAAGTGTAGTAAAATACCCATATCAAAATCTAACATCATAAACCAGGCATAATGGGACACGCCTTTAATCCCAGAAGCCTGGGAATCTCAGAAGGATTGCACATTGGAGCCCAGTATGGGCAACTTCACAACTTACGGAGACACTGTCCCAAAGTAAAGTACAACAGAACAAAACAATACAAAAACAACAGACAACAAAACAGGCTGGGGATGTAGCTCAGCAAAGGCCCTGGGTTTAATACCCAGCACTTCATATAAGGGGAAACAATGACAATTGTGGACCTGGAAGATATTATTACGTTAAGTGAAATAAGCCATACACAGAAATTCAAACAATTCACAATCTCATTCGTATGTGGAATAGAGAAAAGTTGATGTCATGTGAGCTGGGAGTGAATGGTGTCTGCTAGAGAGAGTAGGGGACAGGAAAGGAAGGAGAGAGGTTGGTCAATGGATATTAAGTTACAGCTAGATAGGAGAAACAGGTTCTGACTTCCTAATGCATACTTTCACACACAATCATACTGTATATTTTAAAAGTGCTAGGAGAAGTGATGTTGAATGTTTTCCCCAGGAAGAACTGATAGATGTGGAGGAGATATATGGGTTTGCCCCCATTTGAACATTGCCCATTGTATACATGTATTGAAGGATCACATGATCTGCAATGAGTAAGCATAATTTCTGGGGTTGGTTATAAAAAGAAAGACACTTTCCATCATAATCTGTTGTCAGCATATGGCTCAAGAATATTAACATTCACACTGTTGT
Source organism: Cuniculus paca (assembly GCA_004365215.1). NCBI lineage: Eukaryota > Metazoa > Chordata > Mammalia > Rodentia > Cuniculidae > Cuniculus > Cuniculus paca. The sequence continues at coordinate 5,739 of RJWT010019711.1, read as the reverse complement.
AGAATCATCATCACCAGTGGCCATGGTGAGGGAAATACTTCATCATGTGATGCGTACACTCTGCACCCATCAGTCACCAAATCCTTACGCCCCCATTCTCTGTCCCTTGGAACCAGTGATCTGCGTTCTGTCTCTATGATTCTGGCCACCCTAATCACTACAGATAAGTGGAATCATTTGTTATTTGTCCCTTTGCCTATGGTTAATTTCAGCTGGCACTCTTAAAGGTTCATCCAGGATGAGCATGTGTCTGAACTTTCTTCCTTTTTTGTATTTTTTCTTCATACATGTTGTAGTGTTAAATGTTTCTGTTCCTTGAGGGAAGTTGGTGCATGTACATAATACATCTTAATTCCTTTTTTTATTCCTTTTCCCTTCCCTCTTTTCCTGCTCCATCTACCTCTTCATTAAACTTCTTGCTTTGGTGCCCTTGGAGAAATGCAAATTGAAACAACACTGAGATTTCATCTCATCCCAGAAAGAATGGCTCTCATATAAAAAAATCAAGTAATAAGAAGTGCTCTGTGACTCCACAGAGCAAGGAATACTTGTACATTGTTGGTAGGAATGTAAATAGTACAACCACTATGGAAATCGGTATGGAGATTCCTCCAAAAACTAAAACTGAAAATTCCATTGGGTGCAGCTATTTCCCTTCTAGGCATTTTCTGAAAGAGTTAAAGACATAGTGTAGTGATCCATGCACACCCATATTCACAGCAGCACAACTCACAATAGCTAAATATTGGAAGCAGCCTATATGTCCATCGACAGATGAATGCATAAAGAAAAGGTGGTGTTTACATACAATGGAGTACTACTCTGCCATAAAGAAGGGCAAACTTGAGTCATGCATAGGAAAATGAATGTACCTTGAGATTAAATGTTAAATGAAATAAGTGAGACATGAAGTTTAAATATCAGATGGTTTCTCTTATATAAGCCCCCCCCAAAAAAATAGCAAAATTAATGACAGATAATAGAAAGCAGGACGTTAGGCATGAAAGTGGGCTGACAAGAAGATTGGGAAATGGGAAACGGTAATTCAAACATGATATTGGCTACTCTAGAGCAGCTGATGTGGTAGATTAACTAATGGTCAACTTGTGACACCCAGCTGAACTGAATCAGCGTGGTGCTAGGTGTGGAAATTAACAAAAGGTAGTCCATGGCCCACCTGAAGATTGTTGCCAACAGCATAAAAGGAGAACTGGAGGGGAAGATGGTGAGCTGTTGATCCTCCTGGAGAAGCTTGTCACACTGGCTTTCCTGATATGAACTCAGCTGTTATCATTGGAGGAGCTCAGGACCTTGTTGTCACTGAGGATGGCTGTGGTACTTTTGGGTGGAGCTCTTGTCCTTATCTTGAGCATCGCTTCCTGGCTCCAGTGCAGAGCCCTCAGCCTGCTGGCACAGATCCTTCATCCTGCTGGTGCAGAGATTCTAGCTTCCACTGCTGACCTTTGGGCCTTCCCAGTGCAGATCCTTGAAACAGACTTGCATGAGACATTGCCATGGGCTCTAGGCCTCCAGATGGACTCCTGCAAGACATTACCATAGGACCCAGGCCCTCAGCTGGATTCTTTGGGTTTCTAGTATGTGGACAAATCCCCTGTACTCTTTTGCATGTGACTTTTGGGGTGAATATTATAAAATAATCCTATAAATGATGTGTCCTGTATTAGATCTATTCCCTTGCAAAGCCTGACTATAACACCTAGCAAGTCAGTAAAAAGAGAATGGAGTAATAACCAAGTGGAAAGACTACACCCCAGAATCTAAGCTCAAATCCTAGCTCTGTTACATCCTTGCGTGCCTCAGGTAGTCCATGGTATCACCTGGATGGTTAAATGAAACACAAGGTGGAAAACACCAATGGTTCTAGACACAAGCTGTTGAGCTGCTAGCAACTATTATCACCCAAGCTTTGTGGAGGGGTTGACACTCTAGATCTTGGGTTTAACACCAGCTTGGGAAAGCCTCTTTCTCCACTCAGTTATGTCTACAACAATGAAACCTTGCTGAAATCAACGCTTTTGTGAACCATCCCTGACTAATTTCGAGAGATCTGGCCACCGGAGCTCAGCAATGGAGGCTTAGTGTAAATTATTCCCGTTTTCCCTGGAGGCAGGTGCTTTGGCACAGAAACAGGAGGAGAGGGCCAAGTCCCGACGCCAGCTTTGTGACTGTCTTCACAGCCAGGGCCAGGATTAGCTGGTTAGTCCTCATCCTCTCTTAGATGAAGGTCACTGTGGTACAGTCCAATAAAAAAAGCATTGTGTAGATTTTCACCATTCAGTAACGATTGACCTTTTTATTGTCAGCTTTCTCCCAAAACCAGAGACGTGCTGAAGTCTCAGACTCACGGTCCGACATGACGCATGGTGAACTATTCCCATGTATGTGATAACTCAGAAGACTAAAACACGTCTCTATTGTAATCCCAAGGAGAGTGAATTACTCCTACAGAAGTTGTTTCCCATTTCGTCTTCACATTAATACTCTTAAACTTAGTCCCCCTCACATTTGCACAGCCATTGCAGGATGCAGAAATGCCCTGTGTGGTCACTTCTAGGGGAACTACTGTAACAGAATATTTTTTGTTGTTGTTGTTGACACTCTACACCTCATGCCATAGGTATCCAGAAGTCTTTTCCAATCTCTCACTTTTCACCAAAAAGTAGAGAAATGTTTTCATAGGTACTATGCTTGGTAGGGTTGTTTTCTGAGGACTCTGTCAAACTAACAAAAGGAGACACAAAAATAAATATAATGAGATGATACTCTCTCTTCACCAGACACTATGCTTTCAAATAGATAAAATAAACCCGTGTCTTAAAATGATCATAAAAACATAAATTGTCACGAGGCTGAGGCAGGAGGATCGTCACAAGTTTGAGACCAGCCTGGGCTACAAAGTGAGCTCAAGGTCATCCTGAACCACATAGCAAGACCCTATCTCAAAAAGACAAATAAAATAAAGTCTGCCTGAAGAGAAGCCCTGCACTCCAAGGTCTTTATCCAAATAATCTGATATTGTGGTCACGCATCATTGGAACTAACATTTAAGGCAGTCAGTATTCCTTTTAGAAGGAATAAAATAATTTGAATTTTGTGTTGGAAAGTTTAAAATGTAGCCTTATGCTGGCGAGATAAAAAGAAATCATTTAACAATTTACATTTTCTAATGTGCAGTTTCATAAGATTGTTGAGATATATGTAGCCATAGAAAGACTTGTGAATAATAAGCCAAATGCTTTCGTAAAGTCCTCTCTGCCCTAATTAAGAGAAAATAGTATCCCTATCACAAAGGAAATAAATTACCTCAGAAAAAAATGCAATGTCAAGGAATATACTTGGCAAATTCAACCAACATTTAATAGGAACAGAAATAAAATAAATGTTTACCTTATGTAAATGCTGAATTTCATGGATTTGTGAACTTGGCTTTGGAGTAACTGTCCGCATTTGAAGAAGAGTTGGAATATTCTTTTGATTCAAAGGGCGAGAGAGTCCAGATAACCAAGCACGTGATAATTTTAACAATTTTAGGACTACAGAAAAGAGGTGGAGTGAAGGATGCATAAATACTTAGTGTGGTTGTTTTTTTAATCCACTCAGTAAAGGAAAAGAAAAGCTTCTTCGACTGCCCAGGAAAGAGCAGTTAATTCTGTGGCCATATGGACACCATGGAGAGCGTGCCTTTGACAGACGCTGAGGAATACAGATGAGTCTGGTGAGCGGCTATATGATAATCGAGTACAGTGAACAGAACACACACTCACCAGTGACTTTGTTAGAAATACTACTGGTATGGAGTCACAACCCACTTTGCAGTGCACTTGGATATGAGCAAACAACATCTCATGAAATGCCCTCTGGTTGGGTGGTGAAAATATCAAATGCAAAAGAAGATGTGTTCAATTCGAGCTGCAAGTGTGTTGCTTGTGGATGTCCCAAGGTAAGAGTCTAATGCTGCTAGCTGTGTAAGCTTCAAATATTTGAAATAATGAAAAAAAAAAACCTGAAAGGTTGAATTTTGAAGACCCTGGGTTCAATCCCCGGTATCCAAGGTTGGGTTAGCCAGCCAAGGTTGGGTAGCCAGCATGGATCAACTCATGTGAGAGGAGATTTGTTTTGGCTCACCGTTTCTGAGGTTTCAGTACATACATGGTTGACTGGCTTCAAGGCAGAAAAATCATGGCAGAAGGGCATGGTGGGTAAAGCTGACTAGCTAATGACATCAAGGAGGTAGACAAGGAGGAAGAAGAGAAGAAGATGAAGGAGGAGAGGAAGGAAAAGAAAAACAAGAAGAAAGGAGAAAAAGGAGGATGAAAGAGAAGAGGAGAAATTGAAGGAACAAACAAACGAATGAATGAACGAACAAAATCACTCTGTTGAAGGCAATGTTGGTCGATGAGAACTGACAGCAGTTGGTAGATCAAACATAGCCAGCATGGATCAGGGTCCGTAACCCACCTCTACCCTTTGCAATGGATGTGGTCTGTTAGGAGCTGAGGCATACAGCAGGAGGTGAGCCAGCAGCTGTGTGAACCTCCAGCTGTGTTTATTAGAGCTGCTGTCTAAGGGTCACATTACCACCTGTGCTCTCCCCTCTGTCAGATCAGCAGCAGCACTGGATTCTCAGAGAGCTCGAGCCCTACCATGAACTACGCCTGCTGGGGATCTAGGTTGCACCACCTTCTACATCATGTGGAAACTGTATTCCTTCCCACCGTGTGTAACAAACATCTTCCACAAAATGAATCCGGTTCTCAAGTGGAGACAGCCAAAATGACTGGGGACAGCTAGTATAAACGGTGTCCTTCTCCACGGATGAATCCTGAATGGTAGATTTACAAAGAGCCTTAAGATCTCCTTAAATTGTGCTACGGTTTCATGGTCAGCACCACAATTCATCTCTGCCATCTTTCCTGCAAGATTCGCTGAACACATACTTGACCGGGATGCATTAGCAGTTTTAGAATACAGCGGTGCCTTGGTTCATGGGCTTAATTCGTTCCACAATTCTGGGGAACACAGCAGCACTCGTGTTTGTGCAGGGAAGATGGCCACTGCTGTTTGTCACCCGATGTTTCTGAACAGAATCCGTACTGACAAACAGAAGCTTTCGTGAACTGAGGCATTACTGTAATCAAAAAACACAGTTGTGTATGCCAAGGGAGAAGCTGACCAAGGACTGCTTCACGTGATTTATCCTTGTGATTAAAATACCCTGAAAAGAAAACTCATGTGAGAGGAGATTTGTTTTGGCTCACCGTTTCTGAGGTTTCAGTACGTACATGGTTGACTGGCTTCAAGGTAGAAAAATCATGGCAGAAGGGCATGGTGGGTAAAGCTGACTACCTAATGACATCAAGGAGGTAGACAAGGAGGAGGAAGAGAAGAAGATGAAGGAGGAGAGGAAGGAAAAGAAAAACAAGAAGAAAGGAGAAAAAGGAGGATGAAAGAGAAGAGGAGAAATTGAAGGAAAAGGAAGAGAAGGAAGGAAAGGAGAAAGACAAGGAAGAAATGGGAATGGGGGCAGGATACACACTTCCCCAATGACCTCCTTTCTCCAGTTGGATCCTACCTCTTAAAGCTCATCTAGCTTGTTCTGGTTGATACATTGTGTCAATTTGAGAAGTTTAGAAGTTTAACTAAGAGACTCCACAGGAATCCTGGGTTCTTACTTTGTAAATATCCGGAGCCTATGCAAGAGGAGGGCAAGGAGATTTT
>RJWT010019710.1:0-18312 GCA_004365215.1 Cuniculus paca | reverse complement strand
CATGGAAGTATCTTATTCCTCCATCAATTTTGAAGGATAGTTTTGCAGGGTACATCAGTCTGGGTTGGAAGTTGTTTTCCTTTAGGACTTGAAATACTTCACTCCATGCTCTTCCTGACTTCATTGCTTGTGTTGAGAAGCCTGCTGTGATTCTGATGGGCTTTCCTTTCTAGGTGATTTGTTTCTTTTCTCTCACAGCTTTTGATATTCTGTCCTTATGTTGAATTTCTGGAATGCTGATAATTATATGTCTGGGTGTTGATTTATTTTGGTTATGGATAGTTGGAGTTCTATATGCTTCACCTATCTGTATGTCGGTTTCCTTTCCCATGTTTGGGAGATTTTGAGCTCTGACTTCTTTAAATAGTGATTTTATATCATTTGTATTTTCTCCTTCTTTTTCCTTTACACCTATTAGTCTTATGTTGTTTTTCTTTGCGTCATCTTGTAACTGCTGAATTGCTATTTCCTGATTCCTTATTATTTTTAAAAGATGTTTTCTTTCTTCCTCACTAGCTGCAATCATGTCTTCGAGATCTGAAATTCTATTTTCACATTCATTGAGGCAGCTTTGCCAGCTTTCAATGGCATTCTTGATTTCCTGGATATCTCTTTGAATCTGTTTCATGCATTCTAATTCTTTCTTATATTCTTCATTCAAGGTTTCCATCTTTTTGCAGTGTTCCTCTATTTTTCCAACTATATTTTCTTTAGATGTGTTTAGCATTTCTTTCATTACATTTACCATGTCTTGTTTTACCTGGGAAATCATTTCTAACCTCATTTCCTTTAAAGTTTCATAGAGTTGTTTCTTTACTTGAGTTGCTATCATTTCCAAAGTTTCAGGTGTGTGGCTCATATTTTCTTCTGTGTCTGTGTCTCTTTGGCTTGTTTGGGAAGGACTGGAGGTGCAAGATTGCATTTTGCTCTTTTGTCATTTTCCTGTATTCCACTGTGGGAGGTGAATCCAACGTGCACAGTTGAGGTGCCAAGGCTAGGTGAAACTCACAATGCACACCTTCAGCTCCTGCCAAGACTACCACTGTGGCTGTTCTGTTGCTGGGCGGTGTCTAGATGGAGCCCAGGCAGGATGCCAGGGAAGCTCCAAACTTTCCAGGCCAATGGGGGTGGGGCGCAAACTCCTACCAGTCTTTTGGCAAGGTCCCTAGCTGCACAGCCAGGTGGAATTTGCTGTGTGCACTCCCAACTCAAGTCAGGCCCAGAGAAGCAGCTGTCAGGCTGCTCCAGGTGAATGGGTGGGGCCCAGGCAGGACCCCAGGGACACCCCAAACATTCGTGGCTGAAGGGGGATGGGCGCAGATTTCTATAGGTCTGGTTGTCCAGTCCCAAGCTGCACAGCTAGGTGGAGTCTGCTGTACTCACCCCCAACTCAAGCTGGGCCCAGAGCAGCCACCCCCTCGCTGCTCCCGGAGAGTGGGCTGGGCACAGGCAGGACCCCAGGAATGCCCCAAACATCCGTGGGTGATGGGGGATGGACACAAACTCCCACTGGTCTCCCAGCGAAGTCCCAAGCTGCACGGCCAGGTGGAACTTGCCAGTTGGGCCCTCAACTCAAGCCAGGCCCAGAGCATCAGCTGCTGGGCCATCCCAGGTGAACGGGCTGGGTGAACAGCCTCTCCCTTTGTTGGAGTGCTCTCTGAGCAGAGCCTGCCTCTGCCTTCTCTGTGAGCTCCTTACCAGCAAGCAGCGTTTCCCTTTGTCCGGTGGAATGCACTCTGAGCAGAGCCTGCCTTGGAGAGGCATTCATTTAACCCCACACTTTTAATTGGTTGATTTTGAACATTTTTTTGTATATTGAATTGCCATTTGTACTTCTTCATCTGAGAAGTGTTTATTCATTTCAGATGCTTATTTTTCAATTGGGATTTTAAAATTTGAGGGATCTGATTTTTTTGAGTTCTTCATATATTATAGATATTAGCCTTTTTTCTGAGGAACAGCTGGCAAAATTTTTTTCCTCTCTGTGGGTTGTCTCTTCACTCTGTTGGTGATTTCTGTTGCTGTGCAAAAGCTTTTTAATATGATTATATCCCAGTTGATTCTATGTGTTAGTTCCTGTGCAGTCAGGGTTTGTTCATAAAGTCTTTGCCTATGTCAGTGTTCAAGAGTTATATATATATTCTATCTTCCAGAAGATTTAGTGTTTCTGTTTTAATATTTAGACTTTTGATCCATTTTAATTTTGATTTAGTGCATGATGAAAAATATGTGTTTAGTTTTAATTTTTAGCATATAACAGCCAGTTTTTCCAGCACCATTTATTAAAGAGGCTGTCTTACTTCTGGTGAAGATATTTGTCTCCCTTTTCAAAGATAAGGTGGCTGAGTTGGTTTGGAGTTGTTGTTGCATCTTCTAGTCTGCTGTATTGATCCTCAGGTCTCTTTTTCCTGTCAGTACCATGCTGTTTTATTACAGTAGCTTTGTAGTATAATCTTAAGCCAGGGATTGTGATGCCCCTATCTTGCCTTTGTTGCCCAAAATTGCTTTTGCTTTTCTAGTTCCCTTCTGGTTCCAAATGAATTTTAAGATTGCTGTCTTTAGTTCTGTGAGGTATGCTATTGGTATTTTCATTGGGATTGCATTAATCTGCATAACAATTTTGGGAGTGTGGCCATTTTCATTATACTGACTCTTCCTACCCAAGAACAAGGGATGTCTTTCCATTTTATGATATCTTTTCCAATATCTTTTTTTAGAGTAGTGCAGTTTTCAATGTAAAGGTCTTTTACTTCCTTCATGAGGTTGATTTCAAAGTATTTCATTTTTTTGATGCTACTATATAGGTGTGGTTTCTCTAATTTCTCTTTTAGTGAGTTTGTTATTTGTGTATAGCAATGCTATTGATTTTTGAATGTTGACTTTGTAACCTGCTATGTTACTAAATTTGGTTATTAATTCTAGGAGTCTTTTGGTGGTGATTTCAAGGTCTTCCATGTAACAAATCATGTCATCCACAAATAATGGTAATTTAATGTCTCTCATTCCTACTCTTATTCCTTTTATTTCTTTCTCTCTTATTGCTCTGGCTAATGTTTGAAAACCTATATTGATTAGGAATGGTGATAGTGAGCATCTTTATCTTGTTTCTGATTTTAGAGTGAAAGCTTTCAGTGTTTTGAACATTTAGTATGATGTTGGCTGTTGGTTTATCATAGGTGAGTTTTATTAGATTGAGATAAAGACCATCTATTACAATTTTCAATAGGGTTATTTTTTTAATCATTAATTGATTTTTGACTTTGTCAAGTACTTTTACTGCATCTATTGAGATGATCAGATGGTTTTTGTCCTGGGTTCTGTTAACGTGGTATATACATTTATTGATTTGTATATGTTGAACCATCTCTGCATCCCTGAAGTGATGAATAAACTTCATCATGGTGTATCATTTTCTTGATGATTTGCTGCATTCTGTTTGCCAATATCTTATTGAGGAGTTTTGCATCTATATTCATTAGGGAGATTGGCCTGTAGTTCTCTTTTTCCATTGGACCCTTCTCTGGCTTTTGTATCAGGATAATACTTGCTTCCAGGAATGACTTTTGGAGTCTTGCTTCCCTTTCAATTTCATTAAAGAGTTTGAGAAGTAATGGCATTAGTTGTTCCCTAAATTTCTCCTACAATTCAGCAGTGAATCCGTCATGACCTAGGGTTTTCCTTGTAAAAGGTTTTTAATTACATCTTCAATTTCATTGACTGATATTGGGTTATATAGAATTTTATATCTTCTTGATTTCACTTTGGTAATTCATATGTATCTACAAGTCTGTCCATTTCTTCTGTGTTTTCCATCTTGTTTGAGTAAAAGTTCTCAAAGTGTTTATTTATGACCTTCTGGATTTCTGTAGGGTCTTCTGTGATTTCACCCATTTCACTCCTAATTGCATGGATTTAGTCTTATCTTCCCTTTTTCTTTTTGATAAAATTAGCTAAGGTTTTCTCAATTTTATTTAATCTTTCAAAGAACCAACCCTTAGATTCATTGATTCTTTGTATCATTTTCTTAGTCTCATTGTATTAATTTCTATTGTGATCTTAATAATATTCTCCCTTTTATGAGTTTTAGGCATAGCTTGCTCTTCTTTTTTTAGAAGTTTGAGATTCAATATTAGGTTGAGTTTGCTGTTTTCCTGATGCAAGAATTTACTGCTATAAATTTCCATTGTAGGATGGCTTTCATTGTACCCTATAAGTTCCAGTATGTTGTTTTGGCAATATTGTTTAATTGTAGAAACCATTTAATTTCTTCTTTAATTTTGTTCTTGATCCATTGATTCTTCAGGAGGATATTATTTAATTTCTATGTGTTTAAGCAGTTTTTGTGATTTCTTTTACCACTGATTTCCAATTTCATTATGTTGTGGTCTGATAATGTGTGTGGGATAATTTCAATTCCTTTGCATTTACTTAAGTATTTTTATGAGCTACTTGTAATCTAATTTGGAGAAAGTCACATTTGTAAATGAGAAGAATGTGTATTCTGATGTCCTATGGTGGAACACTCTGTAACTATCAAATAAGTCCATTTTTCAAAGAATTGGTTCAGTTCTGATATTATGTTGTTGATTTTTTTGTTTACTTGATCTATTTGTGACTGTTGGGTATTGAGGCCCCACCATCTTATATAGATGATGTGGTGGTATTCTGTGCATATACATTTATGTTTGTTCTCTTTTCCCCTTGGTTTGTTTCCTTAAAAAGTATGTAGTGGCCTTCTTTGTCTCTCTTGATCAGTCTTGCCATTATGTTCACTTTGTGAGGAAATAGAATAGCTACCCCTGCTTTTTTCTAAGTTCTTGTCACATGGACTATTGTTTTCTTCCTGACTTTCTGTCTATGAATTTCTTTTTCAATTAAATGTGTTTCTTGTATGCAGTATATTGTTAGATATTGTTTCTTGATCCTTTCTGCCAGTATCTTTTTCCCTTTTTGATTGATCAATGATGATTATTACTGATATCTACTGACTTATTCTTGTCATGTTAGTTTCTTGTTACTTAGTTGCCTTTTCTTCCTCTCTCTTTAATTGCTTGCCTTGCCTGGTAGATTCATTATGTTTAGGTTCATGAAATTGTCTGCATTATCTTTTTCTGGAATATCTTTCAGAACATTTTTGAGTGATGGTTTTGTGGTCATGAATTTCTTCAGGTGTTTTTTGGCACAGAAATATCTTATTTCTCCATCAATTTTGAAAGATAGTTTTGTAGTTTAAATCAATCTGGGTTGGAGGCTGTTTTCTTTTAAGGCTTGAAATACTTCACTCTAAGCTCTCCTTAATTTAAGGGTTTATGTTGGGAAGGCTGATGTGATTCAGATGGGCTTCATTCATAAGTGATTTGTTTCTTTGCTTAAACAGCTATTAATATTCTGTTCTTGTGTTGAATATCTGGACTCCTCACTATTATATATCTTGGTGTAGACTTTTTTTTTTATCATGGCTAATTAAAGTTCTGTATGCCTCACTTATATGTATGTCAAATTCTTTTTCCATGCTTGTGAAGGTTTCTACCATTACTTCTGTGAACAGGTTTTTTTTCTTTTTATGTCCTTTGCACTGTTTTCTGAATGTCTCATTGATTCCGATCAACATTATATTATACTTCTTTGCATCCTCTAGCATGTGTTGGATCAATTTTTTGTGATTTATTGCTATTTTTAAGAAGTCTTTCCTTTAATGATTGCTAACAACAAACCTGTCTTCTAGATCTGATATTCTGTCCTAACATTGTTTGATTCTCTGTGTATACTTTCACTGAATTGTTAATCTCATGGATATCTATTTGAATCTGTCATTCTTTATGTTCATTACCTCCTCAGTTACCTGAGAAATTATTTCCTATTTGCTTTTTTAGAGTCTTATTCATCTGCTTTTTACTTCTGCTGTTTCTATTTTAGAGCGTTCGAGTGAGTGGCGTTTGATTTGTCCAACCTCACTGTCCCGAGTTTGCCTCCAGTGAGGTCTGGAGGTCTGGTATTGCATCTTGATTCTGTGACTTCTCATTTTCTTTCTTTTGTTTTTAAGTTATTCTCTGCATTGGGGCTTATAATGGTAGTTTTATTACTAGTATTGAGGATTCCTTATGAAGTAACTGCTTTTCAGAGATGACTTCTAGGTGTAGCTGGATTTTTTGCTTTTGAATCTGTTGCAAAATCCTACTTCTTTAATTTATTAAGAATGAGAAATGAAGTTGCTCCATATTTCACCTAGCCTTTCTTTCTCTTTTACTGGACTATAGTATTGTTTATGACCCTCAGACACTCTTGGTCTTGGCATACAAGGAAGAACAACTGATTAGAACAACTATATCATGTTAGCTAACATAGTACAGTCAATAATAGTGCATAATCAGTAATAATGATAGAATCTAGCTCAGCCTAGAAAGTGACAAACTGTGGTAACTATTAATTTTCCACCTTTAATTATATGAACAAGATTTATAGTTATTGTTATGGTTTGCATCTAGGTGGCCTCATGTAGTCATGGAAGTGGCTGAATCTAGTGTTTGTGATTGATTCATTGTCTAGGGCTGGGATTGGTGGTGTGAGTTCTACACCCACCCAGGAGCGGAGCTGACATTCAGTGTAAGGTTGAGAAGGAGGCGTGTTTTTCTCTCTTTTGTGCTGTTTGCTCTTGCTGCTTGCAGTTGCTATGAATGGCTGCCCCCTCAGCTGTACCACCCTGCCTTGGAACCAGCGAAGTATGGACTGAAACCCCCAAAACTGTAAGAAATAAACCTCTCCTTCCTTCACTTTGGGTGTCAGGTATTTTGTCTCAACAACAAGAGAAAAGCAACCAAGACAGTTATATAACAAAATATAAAACAAACCATAAATTTATATACATTAACTATCTCTTCAATTGAGTGATTTTTACCCTCTGGTAAGAAAATTTAAAAGGGATATGAGGAAAAGAATAGTGAAATAGAAGATGAGAAAGAATAAGAGAGAAGATTAGAAGCAAGATTAAAGGAGAAAGAAAGATTCCCTAAGTTTTTAGAGACTGGAGAAGAAGGCAAGAAGGAAGCAAAGAAAAAAGAAACATAAATAAGGAACTACACAGAAAGAAAAAATCTACAACCAATGTTCATACTCATAAATGAACAAGATTATGCAATCATAAAAGAAAACAACAACAACAAATGAACCAAACAAGAGAAGAGAGAGATTTCTCTGTGATTTCAAGCCTGTGGTTATCTTCTGGGTCTATGGTTTCATGGTAATGTCCATTTCAGAGTGTGTCTCTGCTATCACTTGTAGACAGAGGAGGCAGACAGAGCCCAGATCTGTACTGTATGATCCTAGCAAGCCTGCAGTAGGATTAGGGCAGGATGTGGGTGTTGTATAATCCCAACAAGCCTGCAGTAGCAATTAGGTGTGGTGCTTGTTCAACTCCCCAGAATTCAGGCCGATTCTGGTCTCTGGCTTTGGGCCTGCATTGTTCAGCCCACAGCACTCTGAGTGTTTCTTGTTGGCTTGATCTTGATTCCCCAACCCTGGGTATCTCCTAGAGCTGTGCCTAGCCCAGATACTAGTAGCGTGGATATAGAGCCAATCCATGGGTCCTCTGAGTTCTGAAGTCGGCTGGACCCACCCCAAAATAGCATCCAGTCAATCATCCCCTCTTGAGAACATTTGGAATGGAGTCACTCACTAGCTGCTGCAACCCACAGCATCTGCTGCTCTGGTTCAGTGGTGCCTTTCTCCTTGGAGATCTCCAGTGTCCCCTGCTGTCACCCACCCCACCTTTGTAGGCTTGAGCTTCCTTTTATGCCATGAGCAGGTTGTTGGAGAATGTGAAGTTTGCCACCTCCCTCTTCTACTTTGAGATCTATCACCTCACTGTCCCCAGGGGGTCCAATTTACCCTCCAGAACTTTCCTGGGTCTTGAGGCTCCACTTCTCTCCATCTTCTTTTCCCCAAGTTGCTATAGTTCAGCATCTGAACTTACAATCTCAGAGAGGCTGACTTACTGCTGCCTCTTGCTCCACTATCTTCCCAGAAGTACTCCACAGTCATGGTTTTATACTTGATAATTTTTGTTTGGACTGGGCCTATCATTTTTTGGGGTGTGATTATAGATTCTCAGGTTTATCCTGCATTGTACTGTGGATTCCATGAAGTAAAGACTCTCCTGTCATTATGCACATTACTGCATTGCATATTTGCATTCAGTTGGCTTTCCCTGGTGTAGCCTTGCCAGTTATTAAACTGCTGAAAGATTCTTATACCGCAAGGCCAACAACTGATACCCTGAACACCTCGAATGCCCATCTGCCCCAGCTGCCCCAGTCAATCCCTAGAAAATTAAGGCTATCCCTCAATCTAACAAGAAGACGAACCATACATGGGGCAGCCAAACCAGCTTTTCAGAGCCCTACTCCAGTACTACAGCTAGTGCCTGTGCACGTCTTACCAAGTATGAACCATTTGGAATATCACAGAGTAAGTGTTTGGTAAATACTTATTTAATTGGGACTGGGGATTTAGCTCAGTGGCAGTAAACACCTGCTTGGCAAACGAGTGGTCATGAGTTTGATCCCCAGTACAAAAAACCCCCACTTATTGCACGTAGTTGGTGATCATAGAAAGGACACATGATATGGCTGTTGCTACAGAACAGGGCTCAGTTTGTCCTGCAGCCATGTCTCAGGCTGTAGCTGCTTCGATGCTCTGACAGCCCAAAAATCCTCCTCTCCAGAGGCCTCTCTTCTGACTCTGCACCTTCCTTCTGATGGGCTTTGAGGCCTGAGATCCAAAGTGGAAATGAGGATTTTTAAAAAAACCTCCAAATAAAGCCAGATCTTCCCCTTCTCCAAATCCCTGAATGTCTACTCCATGAGAGATGAGTTGGCAGGAATAAGGAGAAATAGAATTGACAGAAGCTCGGAGAGATGTTAATGCCTACATCTCTGCCTGAAGTTGACCATTTTCTTTTCCTTTATAGATCAGTTAAATGTTTAGACTGCTTAGTACAATTCTTCCTTTCTTGGGTCAAGGAACAGGGCATACTCAGAGCCACAGATGGGCAAAGGTTGTGGAAGAGGGAAAAAACTAAGTATGGTGTTAGGTCTATACTGAAAAAGTGTGCTAATTATGAAGGTGAAGACAGAGAGTGGAGAAGGAATTCAGGTTACACCTCAAAGGAATCTCTGTTTCACAATTTTATGAGGCAAGGCCCTTTCCCCTGAGCTCTGCTACCTGGGATGGCATTTTGGAATTTTGCAATAATAAGGCTTGTGCTGAGGTAGGGAAACAGCTGGCCCCCATTAGCTGACTTTGTGTACAACTAATGAGCCCTGCGAGAAGCAGCAGGGAGACATGGGACTATGAAAGAAGCTTTCAAAAGCCAAGTAGCAGCAGCCATGTGAAGGAGCAAACCTTAACTTAGATTTTGTTCACCTTTTCCTTATTTTAAATATATGCTAAAAGGTGAATAGTATACAACTCTTGTCTATAAGGGCATCTTGGTTTGGAAGAGAAGATAAAAGGGTACAGACATAACAATAATAACAAGAAATATAGGGAAGAGTCAAGAGGGGCTTTGAGTTTAGAAAAAAGAGAGATAACTTCCTATAGGGGCAGGCAATGTATATGGTCCTATAGGAAGGTACCATTTGGGTATGATGGGGATGTAGGCCTCAGACATAGGAAGATGGCAGCATGCTGGGTCAGTTCAGATGGGGTGAGGGATGGGAAGGCAAGGGGGACATTTACATTTGTCAGGGATATGGTGATTGAAAGGACTGAGATCTACCTAGTCACAGGCTCTGGGGCACATGCAGACTTCGGAAGCTGTGGAAAAGGAGGTAGAGAAGATGATCCTAGCATTTAGATGAAAATCTGAGGGTATCAGCAATTTTCATATAACTGGGAAAAAAATAGATAAAAAGACAACACTAAATTTGGTCTAGTTTTTGTTGAGGCTGAGAAATCAGCAACATGGAGGGTGACAATACCAAATGACAGTGGGAAACACTGAAGGGAAAGGGGAAGACCAAGACTCAGTTATAGATCTGAGGGTAGACTATATGAAAAAGAACAGAGGCAGAAGCAATAGTGAGATAGCCTAATGAAAGACCTCAGAAAGGAGCTGGACACTGGGGGAACTGATGGCAAAGAAGGCTACAGAGTGTCCAACAGTTCCCTGGACAGTGAGTCAATTGAAGTCAGTTGAGAGAGTGGTATCCACTGAAAGGTGTGAAGGTGGACTTTTAATCTGCCAAACTGTGTCTAGGCTCAGTTAGCTGGTGACTTTCTTGGATTTAGCATGAAAAGTTTTCAAATTCAAGAACAGCTTTTGCCCCTATTAATCCCAGGAGAACTGGAACGTTGGTCACTGTCATTTGTGAAAACTCACTGATTATAATAACCCTTTCATCAACCTCTTGCATACATAACTTTTCTTGCTTTCTAGAGGTGCTGAACCCCTTTCTACTGAGGCAAATATATATGATAAAATACTTGTCCACAGGTGACTTAGCAGCCCTGCTGTGTGTTCAGAAGATGTGGCTTTCCTTACATGCAGCTGATAAAATTTACCCCATTAACGGGTCATTTTTATTCTTGAAAGTAGCAAAATGGGCCCCCAGCTTCGATGAAAAACAGACAAGGCATTCTGATTCAGAAATGTGAAGCAACAAGCTTGATGAGAATGGCCTCTATCATTATTAGACATTCTCCATTTGCTATGCATGTTACCTGCTTGGAATTTGGGCCTTAGAAATGGATGAGTAACAGGGAGACATAAGCAAAAAAATCAAGACATGCCAGGCTGATGTGTCATTCAAAACTTCAAGGAAGTTCTGTGTCTTTTTTGATAGGAAACAGAACTGTGGCCCTCTGTTCAAGCAGATGTTTATAAACCAATAAGTTTCAGTTGACTTTATGCAAATAAGCCACTGACTCCGAGATCAAGGGCTTCTGGGGTAATTTTACCAAAATCTTGCAGTAAGTATCTACTAGAGGCCTCAGAAGTGTTCGACTCCATACTAAATGTACAGAAAGTCTAAAGAACTATAATGTATAGTTTTCATTTACTTCTAGTGTGAGGTAGAGGTAAATATTACCTGAGTGACAAAAACAACACACACACACAAAATCCATAAAAGCTCCATGTGTGGGGCATAAAAGTCAATGCTCTGAGAATTCAGAGGCGAACTATGGGTGTTGAGTGGGAGATGCCCCCGAGGGCTTCATGGAAGAGGAAGTGCTGGGCATTAAGGAACAGGGAGGAGTCAGGTGTCTTGGCTGCCACAGCATTAGTGAAAGCTAAAGAATGCGAATCGAGGCCTGTTTCTTTGACAGAGTCCGGCTTCTGGTTTATCACTTTACTTCTTGCTTTTATTATGAAAGGCTGTGTTTAAGACATGATAGATGAGGTGCTAAGCAGGAGGACAGGAGTTTCGACTTGCTTCCCTCCCCATATCTCTCCCTGATTGATGATAGCCACTCTAATTTGTTTCTCGCTTAACTTCCAAACTCTCCATCCAGTTGTGAGCTGTTGGGTAGATATTAGTGTCGTAAGTTCCGGAATTTTATTAAAGATGATCAGAGCTGTCAGTATTTATCTTTATTATTCCCCCCCATCTGTTTGCTAAAGCAGAGGCACCAGCATAAATTCTCTAGGAACTGTTTAATTTCCAACTACTGACAAATGAGATGCGATAGACTTTACCCTTCACCCTCTCCTCTTGATGATTTTGTCAGATCAACTCTATGAAAACAACAAAAAGCTTGTGGTTCTATTTAACCTTGATTGGCTGATGTTCCTGTGTGAGATAATGTTTAGGGAGTGACTCCCTCAGGCTCCTCTGCTTGGATTGGAGTCAGACTCTGTGGGGTTTAACAGCCTGGATGGCAAAAACCAAGTGCCTTGAGTAACTCACTCATTTCTGGGAGGGGGTCTGGTTTGCAGCATGCTCATGGTGAAGCAAAACTCTCAAACTACATTTTCCAATCACTGTGTAGTTAATTTTTTGCAGAAAAAGAGAAATACAGTTGGCTATAGAGCTTCCTGTAGGAATGCTGGGGATGGGTTATGGAGGTGTTAAGCTGGGTGGCTTGTGGGGAGCTGTCTTGGGGGAAATGGGGCAGTGAAGAGATTGGTCAGAAAGTGGTGGGAGAGAGACAGCTGCACCTCCTTCCCAAGGCCATGCACAGGGGTTAGCTAGAGGCTCAGGAGAATTTTGCACTTGGTGATGAAATCTTTTCTGTCCTCTTTGCTGTCTTTCACTGAACTTGAATTTGCACAATTGGGCAGATGTTCTAGTTTCTTCTTGTAGGGTGATGTCTCAACTCTTTTGTTGGTCTTGCATGACTGATATGGAGAAGTATTAGGAGTAAGAAACTCTGAGAATCTTGACTCAAGGTGCTTCTTGAAAATCACCAGGGCCAATTTTCCTGTTTTTAGCATTGTGCCTGATTTGTACTTAGTACTTGACACACAATGCATGTTCTTTGATTGAATGAATGACCATATGACATAGTAGAGGACAGTTTCTTAAGGGAAAGAAGGTGTATAATAGGCTTTGCATTGTCTTGGCAGTACTTCTGAAAATCTCAAACATGAAAGTCAACTCAATCTTCTCTTCCTGGGGCCCTTCCCTGTCTCCAGCATGAAGTGTGGTCAAGTGAGTGAGGGTAACAAGAAATGCCTCAAAACATGGCAGAATGCATCTTTGATCTCTGTGTCTTTGCTGAGCTAGAAGGGAGAGTGAAGGTTGTTCTGGCAGAAAGGATGGAGCTCTGAACTCTCCACTGCTGGCCCCAGGGAGGAGCATCAGGACCTAGACCTTTGCCTCTTGAGGCGCCAGCCCACAGCTCCTCCAGATTCCTGCCCTGAACTGCAGAGCGTACATCAGGACTTGAAAAGATGCACATGCTGACATGCTCAGAGTTATGTTATCGCTTTCTGGAAAGTCTTGTAATGCTCTTAAAGTTTGTGAAAAATCTTGCTTTCACCACCTCAGGGGGCCCAAGCCAAATATTTGATACATTTCTACTTGAGTCTGTTTGTTTCACTGATGAAAGATGCCTGCTCATAGCCTCGTTGCTGCTGGACCTGGATAGGGAGGTGCTTTTCAGCTTATACACACACACACACACACACACGCACATGCACACACACATGAACACACATGCACACAGACATACACAGGCTTGCACAGACAGACACGTACACGCACAGAGAATCATACACACACAGACATACATTCATATATACAAATGGTAGAAATAAAATATTCCTAATAGAGATATAGAAATATTTTCAGAATGTGTTCCTATGCAGAAATAACCCTCCAAAATAAACAGCAGACAAATATGAACAACTGGAGAGTTATAGGCAGCTGTGCTTTCTCTGAGGAAAGCTCCTATTTGATTCTGGCTGGATGTAAGACTTGCTCGTGATGACACAGGGGGGAGTGTGAGTGCAGCTGGGTTTTGTACCAGTATTTCATCCTGCAGTAAAACTTAATCCAGGAGAACATAAACCTGGGGTTCGGTTTAATGCCTGGATTCAGGCTGTACGTGAATAATATGGAGTCTGTGTCCATATTTTACCAGAAGAGTCAGTGCTATTTTAGCAAGTGCCAAACCAAATAAATACAAGATTTAGGGCTTGTCAGGCTTCTCCCACTCCTTTCAGAAAGGACTTCGATTTCGTCTTATTGGCCTGAAGTTACTAGACAAGTGACACTTTGACCAGATTTTATTATCCTTCAGGAAATATAGTTTTTTCTAATACAATAAAACTGAGAGTTTGCCCAGTGCCTGAGGGCATGTATGTAGGAGATAATCACAGCAATGAAAATGAATCCCTCCCTTTATCATCTTTGGACTATAAAGGAAGTTGTCCAGAACAATGCCCATGGAAGTTGCCAGACCAAAAGATGAGTCTTGTTCATTGTTGAAGGAACACCCTCCCTGTCTGGATGTCTTTTTATTAGGAACCATATACTTATCTTACACGAACTTATGACTAGCAGTAAACTGGCTGGCTATTAAACCATCTTCCTACCCTCAGCCTTTTACCTGGGCCAGCATCCGGTAGCACAGTTCTGCTGGTCACCTGACCTTGCTAACTTTCTGGCTGTAGGCACTTCTACCAGAGCACAGCAAGTGACCTTTAAATTCCATTTTGGATACTGTGACTGGCTGATGAATGAGTGGCAAGGAGCAGAGAGAGGTGCTCCTGGCAGCCTCCAGCGAGGCTGGTGCTGACCCACGTTCTCCCCTGGATGGAAGTCAGATGCTTTGTAAGATCGGTTTGCTAAGCATGATGGCCTTTCTGTGGGAGGATGACCTGAGCCATCCATGGGTTCTGGTTTGCTGCGTGCCATTCAGCAGAGGGCTTTCTGTGTAAGCGACACAAATCCAAACCTTGAGAGTTATAAAATGCTTTGCATTTTAATTTCCTTCCTATTTTGTTCTCTTCATTTGCCAGCTAGTTTGTGGGCCCTTATCACGCACATCTGAACAGGTTTAGATTTCTGTTGCAATCTCAGAGATCTGCAAAGATCTCATGCTCTTTTGTATGCCTGGAATAATTTTTTAGATGCTCTTCTCATAACTAGATTCTTCTATTCTATCAGGTCTCAATTTTTTCTGGAAGGCTTTCTTTGTAGGTCAGCACTTCAGGCTTTGTAATTTTTTCTGAGTGCTTTTTTTTTTACAGGACACTTGCCATAATTAGTAATAACATATATGTTTGTTTGCTGTCTTTCCTCCCAAATGGAATGCAAACTCTGTGGGAATAAATACCAAATCTTTCTTGTTTGTTGCTTGACATCTAACACTTAGGCACTAATAGAAGGTCAATAAATATACTTTATTGAATGAATGAGGCTACTCTCAGAACCTGAAATTGACCAGAACACTGCAATAGTTTCCACACAAAAGGTCGGAAAGCAATTTTGACACTCTTACCCTTGTCAAACTAGGAGAGTGGATAGGAGAATTGGTATAAGAGGGAATAGTAAGATACTTCCAGCAAGACTTTCTTTCACCCAAGAAAAATATTAGTAGGCTAAGCTAACACCTTTGTGCTGAGCCCAGACATGCCTGGTCCTACCAACCACCTTGCCAACGCTTCCCACTCTACCTGGCCTGGAAGCCTGTGTCAGAGACCCTGTTTACTGGTATGGTTAACTATTAGAGTTGACTGTAGAATTATTGGCAAGTTGCTTATCCTCTGGCACCCTTTCATCAGGGATTAATGATCTCCATGACACTAGCTCATGTACTTGATTGATTTTGATAATTCTTGGTGCATTCTGCAGGGGCAAGTTCTTGGCATAGAGCTTATGGAAGACCAGTTTACTTGCATCCTCTGTTGCTCTCAGTAACATTAATTTAGGTCCTTTCAATTCCATTCTACACAATTTGATCTTTATAAATGTGGTTACGGAAACTCCTCGCTAAGCCATTTGAAAGATGCTCTCCATAGGTGGCCTTGGGATTGACTCGTCTCTTTAGAGGCCCTACTTGTTGGTAAACAGGTCTCTAGATCTCTAGATGTTCTCTCGGGTTGAGAAGGAGGGGCACCAAAATACCTGGTTCATTCACATCTTCCAGAGTAGGCAGGAACCACCCAGGTGAGGCCATCTCAGCTAATGGATTCTTAGATTTTTTTTCTTTTCATTTCTCTATTTCATCTTGTCTCCAGTCCTGATACTCTCTTACCTCTTTCTGCCTTGTTTATAAGAATATACACTGAGGAGACTTCCGGAAAGATGGCGGAACAGTAAGCAGCAGAGTAAACAGTCTCTGAGAGAAACAGTTCAGATGCTGGAATACAACATCATGGAGAGGACAAGAAGGAAGGAAGTGGGTCCCCTGGACCCAGGAAGAATCTAAAATATGAATTGAAGCCCACAGAGAGAGTAAAAAGAAAAATTTAAATGAAGAAGAAGGTGGTGGCTGGCGGTGCCTTAGCCTGGAGCCACACTTACCCTGCGAGAAGAATTGTTGAGCATGGGGACACACTGTCTCGGTGGACCCCAGAGGTCTCTGCTGAGAGGCATGGTGGTGGAAGAGAGTGGCAGACATGGAGATCTGTGCTGGTTGGTGGTGAGTGCAGGGGACTCAATCCACCCACGGGAGACACTGTTTGGGCAGGAGCCATTTTGGAGTCGGACAGGATAAGCCTGGGCCCAGGACTGCTGCTGGCTTCTTCCAGCAGCTCCAGGTTGTGGGCAGACCCACAGAAGTTGCTTGGACTGAGTTCTGCTTCTGTGCATGGTCTAGAGAACATCGTGTAGGTTCTTAACCAGCTTAGATCCAAATGCCACGGCCAGTTCTGCTGCCGTGCAAACTCCAAGGTTCCTTCTAGGCTGGTATCCAGCTCAGTGCAGAAGCACAGGTGCCCACCATTGGATACCCGTAGCCAGCACTGGCTAGAAAAATCAAACAGTCTCCCTTCAGAGAAATTGTAGCCAATTCCAGAAGTGCCTGGGACCCCACTACCTATGTGTATGGAAGAATCCAGGGACATGTCAAGATGAAGAAGGAAAAGGCAATCTGTGGCATCCAACCCAAACAGTGCAACTCCAGGAGAGGTAAACATGGAAGAGATCGGGAGTCACACACCTGGAATGTCTGAAGTGATGTCAACTGAAGTAAAGAAACAACTTCATGAAGCTATCAGAGAAATTAGAACAGAAATTCTATTCCAGGTAAAAGAAGAAATGAAAAACATAATAAAAGAATTACTAAGCATCTCTAAAGAAGACACAGATAAAAAAAATAGAGGAGCATAGGAAAATGAGGGAAACCATGAATGAACAATATAAGAGAGATTTAGAATGCATGAAACATGATTCAAAGAGATATCCAGGAAATTAAAAACTCCACTGAAAGCTAGCAAAACCACCTGAAAGAAAATGAAGATAGACTTTCAAACCTTGTGTAGCTTGTGATCATAGAAGGAAAGATCTCTTAAAAATAACAAGGACTCAGGAAGTAACAATTCAATGGCTGCAAGACAATTCAAAGAAACATAATTTAAGAATTAAAAATGTGAGCGAAAAAGCAGGGGTCAAGACAAATGACATCAGGACCCTATTTACGAAATAATTTCTGAGAGTTTCCTAAGCATGGAAAAAGAAAGGGACATCCAAATAAGTGAGGCACATAGAACTCCAGCTAGCCATAACCAAAACAAATCTACACCCAGACACATAATAATCAAGATCCCAGAAATTCAACTCAAGAACAGAATATTAAAAGCTGTTAGAGAAAAGAAACAGATCATCTATAAAGGAAAACCCATCAGAATCATGGCAGACTTCTCAACACAAACCATCAAGTCAAGAAGAGGCTGGAGTGAAGTATTGCAAGTCCTGAAAGAAAACAACTTCCAACCCAGACTGATGTACCCTGCAAATCTTTCTTTCAAAATTAACAGAGAAACAAGATACTTCCATGACAAAGAACAACTCAAGGAATTCATGACCACCAAACCAACCCTACAAAGAATACTAAAGGACATTCTAGAGAGAGATAAAAAGGACCATGGTCTCAGGAACAATGACAGAGGGGGACCATCAAGTGGGGCCAGTCGATTGAATGGAGAGGAAAAATAGGGAGCCAATAGCAGAAAAATAGCATGGCAGAGACATGCGATGCAAGGGGGTCTTAGCTATTAATGTAGATTGTCTCAATGCACCAATAGAAAGAAGCATAGGCAGAGTGGATCAGGAGACAGGATCCATCAATATGCTCTATAAAAGAAACACATTTAATTAGAAAGAAAATTCATAGACTGAAAGTCAAAGGAGAGAGAACAATTCTCTATGTGACAGGGAGCCAAAAAAAAGAAAAAAAAGCAGGGGTAACTTACCCATCAATTGCAGAATGGATAAGAAAGACATGGCATTTTATGTGGTGGAAATCTACTCAGCTATAAAAGAAGACAACCTCAAGGCTCTTGTAGGT
The DNA here is from genome assembly GCA_004365215.1 of Cuniculus paca. Taxonomy (NCBI): domain Eukaryota; kingdom Metazoa; phylum Chordata; class Mammalia; order Rodentia; family Cuniculidae; genus Cuniculus; species Cuniculus paca. The sequence goes on along the minus strand of RJWT010019710.1, from coordinate 357 downwards.
GAATAGAAGCAACTGGTGATCATGCTCATGGATGAAATGGTTCAGAGTCACACGGGTGAATTTCGTGTTTTCTCCCTAGTATAATAAACTAAAGGAGTTAGTGGGATCCAAAATGCACAATACGTATTGGGAAAGTGGAGGAATTATCTAAAAAGGGAAGGAAGTGACCACTGTTAATCTATTATCATGATTTGAAACTCATATTGTCTTCATTGTTCTGATTAGTTTCTCTTTATTCTGATTTGTTTGATTTTATTATACTTGATGGCATGGACAGCTATTTTAAAGAAAACAAAATACCAGTTGGGCGTGGTGGCTCACGCCTGTAATCCCAGCGCTCGGGAGGCTGAGATAGGC
>RJWT010019709.1:0-18277 GCA_004365215.1 Cuniculus paca | reverse complement strand
TGGTTTGAAGGCCTGTAATGCTTTCACTCTTTTGTTTTATCTGGTTTTATATAATTTTGTTTTATCTGAATTTATTGTGTGTGAAGGTATGGACAACCATTTCAAAGAAAACAGGAGACACTAGAGCAGCCATTGTTAATTTCCTGTAGTTATGTTTTGAAGACCTGTATGCTTGCATTGTTCTGTTCTGATCAGCTTTGTTGTGTTTTAATGTATTGTTTTGTTTTGTTTTATTCTCTTTAAAATAAAAAAAATAGATGTGGTAGTTTTACACAATGCAATACTACTCAGCCATAAAGAAGAATAAACTTGAGGCTTTTATAGATAAATGGGTGCAATGAGAGACCATACTCATAAGTGAAATAAATCCAACTCACATGTGTAACATCGTATTGTCTCCCTCATGTTAGAAACTGAAAGATTAAGGTCCAAAAAGGTACATTGTGAAAGGGAATGAAAGTGCTCAAAAGGAAAGAACAACTGGAATGGGGAAAAAGAGAAAAAGAAGAAAGGAAAAAAAATACATATATATATGTGTATATACATACACAAGATAGTTAAGATAATTGTACTATTGATTCTATTAGTTCAGGGAAAGAAACTGTGATTGCTTGTATTGCTTGGTCTATTTTGCATGCCTGTATCTTTCAATCTGAGCAACTATTTGGAAGATAATGATGTGCAATGTAATGACCATTGTTAATTGCTTATGAGCTTGTTTCAAAACCCTATATCGTTTCTACTGTTCTGTTTTGTTTTTTATTGTTTTGTTTTCTTTTAATCTCTTTAAAAAATGTTTAGCTATAGGATATGTGGGCCTTGGTAGTTTTGCTTCAGTTTTTGCAAATACTAGAGTCAGGCTTCTTTTAAACTTTCAGACTTCTCATCTGTAAAATGGGATTAATCACAGATGCCTCCAAAAATCCTGGTACAAAGTAAGTATAATAATATATATGCTGATAAATGAAATATTCTAAGTATGTCTATAAAATTAAGTCTAATCCAGAGAAAAGGACAGGAATTTATTAAGCATGTTGTCCTACATACTAGTGTGTATATTATTATACTTTCTTTATTATTATACTTTCTTTATTATTATACATTCAAAGAAACTTGAATCTGAAGTTTCACATCTTCCTACAAAGAAAACATCAGGCTAAAGTAATTCTACAGGTAAATTCTACCAATATTTGAAGGCAAACATATTCTTCCAAATATACTTAACATTTTCCAAGAGAAAATGAAAGACCATTCTCCAAATATTCTGAGTCCAGACTACCCTTGATTCAAAAACCAGATACAAACTTGACAAGAAACAGAAAATTAGAGTCCAATCTCACTCAGGACTACATGTGAAAATCTTAAACATATTAGAAATTCAAGTACAGCAATAAATTCTAAAAAATACATTCTGATGCTCAGTTTAGATTTATTTCTGAAATATATGAGTGGCATTTATATCAGATAATTTTTTTTCAAAGTGATGCAAAATATTTATTCCAAGTTAGATATTTTATGCAGTAGTTTCCCCCCTCAACAGACTTGTGATAACCACATCTTTTTAAGTCTGTATATAATGTTATCAAAAAATCTTAATCTTGGAAATCTCATGAAAATTTATATTTTACAATTCACCCTGAATATCAAGGCTGCAAGAATAACACATTTCTTATATCCTAATATTTTACAGCTGTCCCTAAAAGGAAAACAAAAACAAAAAACCATATGGTTAGTTAAGGGCTAACGTTACTCTAGCAGCCAAAAATAAAATAAAATATCCAAATCATTAGCATTAATTTAATACAACTATAACTTCAGTAGTCACTTTGTCATCGACAATGATTGCTTGAGCACAGGTGAGTATCCAAGGGCTAGGAGTAGAAGCTGCTGCCTCAGAGCAGTGTCTGCTACTCTCCGTCTCTGCGCTGCCAGCTCCCACCTGTGCATCGCCCCATAGGTTCTGTTTGTGTATTTTAAAAATCTTTCCCACCACACAAACATCTCTGTTAAGCAGATAACAGGAAAGAACAACAACAAAAGCTCAACAAGCCAACTGCTCTCTCTTTGGGATATGATTATTTCCCTTGTGCATGAAGTAGTTAACATAGGAAAAGGAAAAGGAAAACTTTTTTTTGTATATTCCCGAAACATACAAGTTGAGTTTACTGGTTCAGATGAGCTGTGAGCATTTCTATGCCTACTTTCAGGCGTGGTCATCTGAGGTCTCACTGCTGCTCGTCTCACTGTCTGAATCCTCAAACCACGTTAGGAGTTCTTCTCTGAGGGGAGAAGAGGCTCAAACTGGCTCTGCAAGAAACCATTTTTTGCAAAGCCATTTCTTCTCAGCTTCTCTGTCTTCATGTGCAACGTTTTGAGCTCATCCTCTGTGAGCAGAAGGCAATTCTCATCATTTTCAGGATATTCGTGCCATCTCTCTCTCTTTTTTTTTTTTTTTTTTTTTTTTTTTTTTTTTTGCGGCACCAGGGATTGAACTCACGACCTTGCGCTTGCCGGGCAGGCGCTTAGACCGCTGAGCTAGATCCCCAGCCCTTGCCATCTCATTTCTTTCAACAACCTGTGCTCTGCTTCCAGACAATGCGTGAGGACCTGCCCTTCTTCTACAATGGACGGAGAGAGACAATTCTGAAGGCTGCCTTGCTCCCCACTTTTCTTTGGTTCAGGTGTGTTGTTGCCTCCAAATCCTCCAGCTTATCACAGTCTCTGTTCTATGAGAAGTCTCCTTTCTGGTCATCCTTCAGAGTCTTCAGGAACTCACTCTTCCTGTCGGTGGTTTAAGTCAACTTGGTCAGATGACAGGAGCTGATCTCAGCTGGAGGGGTAGTGCTGAAGGGGCTCTCTTTGGGAGAGCTTAGAACTGCACCACCAGCCAGTACTACTGGTTTGGTAACAGAGATTGGATTGGTAAAAGCAGACTCCTGGCCAGAGGAAAGGAATCCTGATTTGTGTTCCACTCTGTTAGCTTTCCACACACTGAGCTTGGAAGGAGGTAGTGCAGGCTTAGGAACCAGGTTCTTATAGACACTTGGAACCATGGGTGAGGATTTATTTCCATTTGCATGATGAGATCCTGGTGAGGTAAATGCAGCAGAGAAGGTAGGAGCAGAATCCTCTTTGGAAACCTTTTTGATTATTAGCATCTTGAAGGGCTGCTTGGTACTAGGTGGATTTTCCCACACTCCAGAAGGGGTTCCAATGGGTCTGCGTGGTTGATTCTGTTTGCCAGCTTCTGGATTCAAAGAAGGAGTCTTCCCTCCTTGTTAAGGTTTGTATATAGGTGGCCCCCGCAAGCCTCTTGTAGTCACAGAAGTGGCTGAATCTAGCGTTTGTGATTGATTCCTTGTCTAGTGCTGGGATTGGCAGTGTGAGTTCTGCACCCGCCCAGGGGTGGAGCTGACATACAAGGCAAGGTTGGAATGGGGGCGTGTTTTCCTCTTTGGCGCGGTTTGCTCTTGCCGCTTGCAGCCACCATGAACGGCTGCCCCTTTTGCTCTGGCTGCTGCCTTGAAGTGTTGCCCCAGTGCCATGCCACTCTGCCTTGGAGCCAGCTGATTATGGACTGAAATCTCCAGAAACTGTAAGCTAAATACACCTTTCCTTGCTTCACTTTGGCTGTCAGGTGTTTTGTCCCAGCAACAAGAAAAAAGTAACCAAGACACTCCTCAAATTGCAATTTTTCCACTTTGTCTTCATTTTCTTTTTTCTTCACTAACTTCTGTAGGTGGCTTTTCCTGAAAGGCACAGCCTTTCTGGGAGTAGAAGCTGCCATTCCAGTATTGCTGGTTCCCTGTGCCACCTCCACTAAGCTTGCTCGTGCCATCATGACCCTGGAAAGAGGTGTGCCAACCAGATGAGTTTTCTGTGATTCTAGCATATATTCCCTTACAGACACCAGAGTTCACAGAATCATGGCAGAACAGGGAGGGTTGGCGCCAGGAATCTCCTGTAATTTGTAAAGATTCATTGTTAAAAAAAAATCATTAGAGGAATTGTGTCACCAATAGCTTACTCCAAATCTACCTTCTCCTTGGGTTAGGTGGTCTCCATGTTTTTCAAAAATGGTTGTAGGTGACTTAGCTGACTGTGGTGTTGAGAAATTTAGCCAAGCAGGAACAAAGTCATGCTGTTCCATTTAGGCCCAGTATCTCTTTTCAGCAAGGTGAGCAATCCAACTTCATGGCCAAGATCCCAGTGTGTAACCTCTGTGGTCCTTTTTTCTGAATTCCTTGAGGTTACCAGCTGGATCTCCCCAAAGATTTTCTTGTTCAGAGGGAGCTTAAATTGCCCAGCCAGCAGCACACCTTGTGATGAAGCACAGCCTGGCTCCGTGTGGCTCACTTTCTTAGTCCCCTCAATTGCTCATCCTCAACTACCTAGTTCCTGACACGTTTCAAAAAGCTGCCTGGCCCACAAGGCTGGGGAGGGGGGGTGGCCCATCAGAGAATTTCTAATCACCAATAACCATCTTAATAGATGAGAGGAGGAAAATCATATAATCTCAACACAGAAAAGAAAAAATAAAATAAAATAAAATAAAACAAAATAAAAAAGATTTCATGACTTTTAAAAGGGAGAAAAAAGAAAAACTTTTAGCAAGCCAGAAAAGGGAGTTTCTTTCAGGAAAAGGTGTATGTACCAAACACTGCAAGGAACGGCATCTGCAGCAGGAACCTGGTAGAAGCTGCTCCTCTACAATCAGAAGTAATTCAATGGTTGACAATGAAGATCTGGCCAGGCCAGGGAGGTGACTGCTTTGACAGTGCCAGTTTCTGCTCCTCCTGCTCTACCTCCTGGTCTACCACCAGGGTCATGCTGAGGCTGCAGCTCGCTGCAGGCTGTTCCTTGTCATAGATGAGGCACAGTTGTGACCCTAGACCAGGCCGCTTTTATGGATGCAGAACTCCTCCCGTAAACAACTTCACCCAAGGATTCCCCATCAGCTTGTCTAAAACCGTCCAGTATGCTGCAACAGAAATGCTTCCTGCCCATACATCCTTCCTTCCCCTGGTCCTTGCACAGGTGTTCTGCTTGCATCCCATTCTGAAGCTGCTTCTGCTTGATCCCATTTGTCCTTCACAGATGTTTCTCTCAACACATCTCTTGAATGTCTGCCCATCTTCATTTCTATTTTTTGGAAAAACCTCAATTAATACATGAACTGTCACTGCTTCCATTCAACACTGAATTAAGCAGTAGGGTCCTCATCAGTCTGTTATCCAGCAGTCTCTGGCCCCTGATCCTACATCCTAGACACACCACTATTGCCTGTGCTTTCATTTTCTGTGTGCCTTTCTGTTTCTAAAGCTCTATTTGGGCTGTTGTTACCCTACTGTCCCCAGTCTCCATTTCTTTAAGTTTAGCCCATCCTATAAGACCCACTTTAGGATTTTTTTTTCCCTCACAGAATTCTCCTAAATCCTCAAATTGTGTTAATCCATCTGCCTACCAAAATCCTATAGCTTTTGGTGGGATTATAGTGTTACAGGAAGCTGAGATAGTTAGAATTACTATAGGCAGTCAGACAGGGCCAGGTCCTCCATGGAGCCAATGCAAAAACCTAGATACCCTGCAACTGTAAAGGAGAAAAGCACCTCCTGCTATGGGCCGGTCCTGGAACAATAGATCAAACAAATGTACCCACTTCCTGAGGACTGGTATTCTAAATAGGTCTCTAGCTCCCTAAGGAAGCTAGGAGTCACCTGTCTCAACCCCCTAGGGAAAGAGTCACTGCTCCTTAAACATGCTCGCTGGCTACGTGACTCGCTTCCCCATTTGTCCCGGACTTAATCAATTTTACCTGAGCAATTAACCTTATTGGTTAACCATAGTTCTGTCCCACCTTATGCCCACCTTAGGAATTCCCATTCTTCGCCACCTTGGACCCATCTACTCTATAAAAAGTCCCTAACATGACAGAGTCTTTGGCAACCCGCTCGGAACCCCTTCTGTCCCTCTGACAGAAGCTTTCTTTCTCCCAATAAATATATTCTGCTCTTAACCTCCGTTGTTCCTAAAATTCATTCTTCGATTTTAGAGAACACGAACTCATACCAGACATAGTGGGTTGGGAGTTTCATTCCCCTGTATCAATAGTACTGATCACAACTTGTCACATAGACTTTGTATGATTCTTCTCCAGATACTAACTCCAGAAAAGCTGATGGCCAGATAATTGACTCCTGAAAATTGTTCACAGGTTGTGTTTAATAAATGTTGGAATTAGGTCAAGATCAAAGTACAATCTACCTATATATGCCTGTGAATAAGAACAAAAGCATACTAAAACAAAACATTTTCACTTATTTCACTATCCTTCATAGGAGAAATAATTGAAAGAATACAGTATTACTGTGGGCCCCAAACCTTCAGAGTTCTAGTGAACTGCACTATCATTTTAGTTTTTTACTTTCTTCAGGAAGGATCTCATACAATTGTTTCTTGACAAAAATACATTCAACACATAATTGCTCTGATATTCAGGAAGTTCTTCTCTATCTAGCTTCAAACTCTCTTGTTGCAACATCGGAGTGTTTTCCCTTTCTTGGGGGAACTGGTGCCAATGGGAATGATTGGCTGACTCTTTGATAAAGGCAGAGCCAATATATCTGTAACCATTAACCCCAGGTCATTTATTGCTGCCAATCAACACTTGAGTGCTTTACAATTTTTAACATAAGCTGAAGTTAGTGTTGAAATTGCTCCTGGGCAGTGATTAAAAGCTTTTGCAGAAACCGTTTGTGTTTCTTCCTTGTGTGGTGCTGTTTTAGGCTGTGTACTTCCTCAGAAGAAAGAGAGAGAGAGTGGACCATTTGGCAAAACTCCCTGAGGTTATAGGCCACCACTTCCCCTTCCTGCCCTATTGAAATGCAATGCCCAGGCTGTGTGTGATCCCCAGGTTGACCCTTTTGTGTACTAAATCAACCTACCATTGTTCACCAAACTCTTCAGGATGATGCCAGTAAGAAAGTGCTGGGGAAACTCCAGGGCAACAATAGCAGATGCAAATAGACAAGACATTTGGCAAAGGAGAGGGCCCCTCCAATCTAAGAATGACTTCAGCTTTTACCCTTGTAATGCTGATAAGGAGCCTGCCAGGAAACTCACTTTTCCTTAGCAGCAACTATTGTCAAATATCCTGCTCATCTGATTAGACACTGATTCATCTATTGCTCATCAAATAGAAGAGGCTCTACTTGTGATCTGTAAATCCATCCTGATGTGGAGACTACTGCTCAGAAAGTACCAGCTGACTGAATCCATCTTTGGATGTAGGAGCACCATGGAGTACAGGATAAAGTCCATTGTTCCTAGCTTTGAGTACCAGGTAGATGTGGAATGAGTGGTAAATAAGCACATCTTTACAAACGTGACACGAAAATCTTATTTATACGAAGAGCTTAATCTTCTTTCTCCATTTCTTACTGCATTTATTGGGTTTTGGAGAATAATGAACTTGGAGTTTAAAGGGTTTGAGCCTAAACTCATGTCCTGAATTTATAGCTACATCTTGTTATCCATTTAAAGTGAGAATAATGGTCGCATCAGTAAGATAGCTAGATAGCCTCTCACTCATTTCCCCCACAATAGAGGCTTTGACAAAGAATAAACACCAGTATTCCAACAGGAGTGACTGCAGAGGGCTACTAAAAAGTAGCAGGAAAGTAGTGAGACCCAGGCAGAGCTCAAATACTCAAGAGAGTGCATGATGAGGAGAGCAAGGCACCTTGCCTCTCTCTAAACAGCTGAATTTAGAGTCCAGATGGTTTCACCTTGTGGGGAAAAGGTAAGCTGGAAACTCCCAGTGAACCTATTGCTATGGCTGTTGATTGCACAGAAGACTGCCACAGCTCTCACCGTCCCCTAACATAGGGGATGCAGAGTCACATGATTGTATTGCCACACAGTAAGAACCCAAGTAGGCCACCACACACCTGTGACCTGAGCAGCTAAGTCCACACCCTCTTTTTGAAAAAATTAACCCACTTAAATTTATGAGGGATTAAGAATACAGTCAGGGTTTTGAATACCCACTTTGAAAAAGCTCAAAGTCTAGGAGGAAAGAGAGGAGCACAAATGAAGCATTGACCCAGTATACATTCTCTGGACAAAGAATGTCCTAGGGGCAAGGGAGATGAAGAGGGAACAGCCCCATGAGCTGCTCTGCAGGTGGGAAGGAGCAAGGGAAACAGGAGATGCCTTGTAGGTGCTCACATCTGAGCCAAATTCCAAAAATAAAGCAAGAGTGTGGCAGTACAGGTCACAAAGCAGCCTATGTCACTGAGCTTGGAAGAAGCATCCATTGTGCCAGTAAGACCAGCATGGAATGCTTAGCGCTGATAGCTGCACACACCTGCAAAGATGCTAAAATCCACTGAACTGTACACTTTAAAGGGGGTGAGGTTAATGGTATGTGAATTACGCCTCCATGAAGCTATTATTTAAAAAGCTAAGATTAGAAAAAGAAAAGGTAATCAAGACAGAAGGCAGGGGACAGCATGAATCCAAGACAGCACACACATATCCAGGAAAGACTGAGCAAGTTCAAGCAAATACAGATGACTGTGTCACATGATCTAGGTTTAGGTTAGTGAAAGTGGCCACAGCAGTGTCATCTTCCTTTTCACTCCTGGTTGTAGCTGACAATCAGGACTCCGCTTACAGTGAAATAAATCAGTGTAGCACAGAAGACTCATCTCCAGTCTATAAGCCAGGGCTTGATTGAAGCACTGTCCCAGAAGTATCTTAGAAGTAGACTCATGGCTACAGTGCATCCTACCCTGGGGCTAGCTGTCTCTCCATCCTTGAGGCCATGCTGTCATTCCACTATGCTCACTATGCAAGTGGCTTTAGCAACCTGACCTCAGCTGCTTAGAGCGCAGGCCTAGTAGAAAGGCCCAGATCCAACTCCCAAATTCACAAAGTGCCCCATTCCCCAACACACAGGTGAACCTGCCCTGAAGGAAGCTGATGTGGAGCCAGTAGCTCATGTGGACTTGCACCCAGCTAAACAGCCAAATAGATAACAGCCCTGCTCTGTGCTCTGCATCCCCAAGCAGGCTATAGCACACGGTGCTCCTGCTACCACCCAACAACAATCCAAGTGTCACCCCCCCGGCTCTTGCTGAATGCCCACCACACAGTTAGCCAGTCAACAGTGCCTGCCTATCCAAACCCCACCTAATAGCCATCCAGATGGCATCCCTATCTCCCAGTGAACTGCCACAGAATTGGCTGGCCCGAAATTCCACTGTGTACCTGTGATGGCCCAATAGCCAGCTAAGTAGTAGCCCGCCAAAGTCCATGACATAGATGGCTGGCCTGCAATGCCCACACACTCCTGATTCCAACTCACCAAAGTCAAGATGACAGCCATCCTGCCACCCCTAAGAGTACAGGGTACAATTGGATGACCTCAGAGCCCATATAGCCTGCTCCCTGCCTGACAGCCAACTGGATAGTGACCCTATCCACCAGGAATCACACCATACATCCATGACCCATACCATCTGCTGTGTTTAGCCTGACTACCAGCCAGAGTGATCCTGCTCCCAGCAAAACCACACCATGCTACCATATCGCATACTTATAAACGAGGTCACTGACATACTGCAGACACTATATGGGGGCTAAAACTGAAGAAAACTGCATAGTGACCCCAATTCCGAGTCTACCCAGCATCAGGACTAACACACCATAGCTGATAAACATCCTAAGACCCATCCATACAAAATATGCTCTCCTTACAAAGAATAGCCTGCATAAAATTGGAAAAGGCAATTGTTTCATTAGATATTTATATGTTGATTTAGGGATATAATAAACATGAGAAAACATGTTATCAAGAAAATATGATATACCAAAGGAAACTCAGTAATTCCCTACTAACAAATCCCTTTAAAAAGGAAACATGAAAAAAGGAATTAAGAATAGTGACCCCTTCTGAAATGCTATATTGTGTTTGACTCTATTCTGTTTTGTTTTGCTTTGCTTTGTTTTGTTTTGTTTTGTTCTGTTCTGTTCTCTTTAAAATAAAATTAAATTAAATTAAAAAAAAAAGAATAGTGACCTTACTGAAGCCCATTGACATACAAGACAATACGGAGAAACAACTCAATGAAATCAGGAAAACAATTCATAGTCTGAATGTGAAGTTCAACAAAGAGATAGATAACATAAAAGGAACCAAACAGAAATCTTGCAGTTGAAGAACTCAATGAATAAAATAAGAAATACAAATGAGAGCCACAATAAAAAGACTAGATGAAACAGAGGAAAGAATTTCTGAACTTGAAGACAGATCTTTTGAATTAACCCATTCATGGCAGGGTGGGGGAGGGGTGAGAAAGAAAAAAGTGAAAAAGGCCTAAGGTACTCATAAAATGCTATTAAGTGGACAAATATTTGCAATATAATCATTTAAGAGGAAGATGAGATGAAGTAGAGCACAGAAGGAATATTCAATGAAATAATAGCTGAGAGCTTCCTGTGTCTTAGAAGATATATGGGCATCCAGATTAATGACTCTCAAAGACCTCCAATTAGATTCAACCCAAAGAGGGCCTTTCTTTGCTATTATAATAAAGCAGACAACAGGCAAAAGCAAAAAAGAATTCTAAAACAAGCAAGAGAAAGATGTCAAGTCACACAGAAAAGAATCTCATCAGACTAACAGCAGATTTCTGAGCAGAAACTTTACAGCATAGAGAGAATGAGATAACATGTTGGAGCAAAGTTGTCCTTTAGAAAGAGGAAAAATAAAATCTTTCTCAACTTGGATTTGTTACTAGGGAAAGGAAAAACTGAGAGCTTATCAATACTAAACTAGATTTGCAAGAAATGCTTAAGGCAGTCCTACACCTAGAAGCAAAAATACAACTACCATCATGAAAACATACAAAACTATAAACTCGCTAATAATGCAGATACACAAATAAGAAAGAGCAAGAAATAAAAAATTTTCACTGCAAAAAACCACCAAACCACAATGATTAAACACAAGAGAGAAAGAGAGGAATAAAGGGTATACAAAATAGGAAGAACAATTAACAACCTGATAGGCAGATGTTTTTACCCATCAAAAATAACCTTAGATGCATATAGATTAAGTCTTCATCTAAAAGATATAGACTGAGCTAGGCATGGTGCTACATGCCTGTAATCACAGCACTTGGGAGCCTGAGGCGGGACTGCCATGAGTTTGAAGCCAACCTGGACTACATAGTGAAACCCTGTCTCAAAAAACAAACAAAAATTTAAAAAATAAATAAATAAATAAATAAATAAAAGATATACATTGGTTGGGTGGATTAAAAAAAACAGGCCTCAACTATAAGCTGCCTCTAAGAAAATCATCTGACAAATATAACATACATAGACAGAAAGTGAAGGGATAAAAAAAGATTGTCCACACAGAGATGAAAAGTATGCAGGAGTGATCATACCCATATCAGATAAAATGGGCTTTAAACTAAATACTGCAAAAAGAGACCAAATCATTATATAACAATATAAGGATCAGTTCAGCAAAAGACTATAACAATCAAAAACATATATATAGCCAGCACCAGATGACCCAAATGTATAAATCATATATTACTATATCTAAAGGGAAAGATTCATTCCAACACAATAATTGAGGACTTCAGTATCCACTTTCCTCAACAGACAGAATACCCAGGTAGAAAATCAACAAAGAAACATTAGAATTAAACTATACTATTGATCCAATGGGTCTGACAGATATTTGCAGAACAACTCACCCAATCATTGAAGAATACACATTCTTCTAATTAGCACACGGGGTATTTTCCAGAACAGACCATATGTTAAGCAACAAGTCTCAACAAATTAAAAGAAAAACATAGCATGTATCTTCTCTGACCATAATGGAATAAAAGTAGACATCAGTCACAAAAAGGACTATAGGGAACAAAAAAATACATGAAAAACAAACGATATGTTCCTGAAAAGCCAATAAAGAAATTAAAAGAAATTAAATATTTTCTTGAAACAAATGAAGACACACATGGCAAAATTCATGGGATATAGCAGAAGCAGTACTAAGAAAGAAGTTTAGAGTAATATACACCCACATTAAAAAACCAGAAAAACTTCAAATAAAAAACCTAAGAATACAATTCAAATAAATAGAAAATCCAAAACAAATAAGACAACAACTTAGTAGGATGAAAGAAATAATAAATATGTGAGCAGAAATAAAATTGACTAAAACAAAACAAAACAAAAACAAACAGAAAAGATTACTGAAACAAAAAGATTTTTTTTATTTTAAAAAGCAAAACAGAAAAAAGGATAGAAATGATACAGAATTTCAAAAAAATAGGAAATTAACACTAATTAATATATTGCATATTGTTATCTTAGAAGTAGTTGTTCAGGTTACAAGATCTAGGCATAAAAAAATGATCAAACAATTCAACAATGACAGCATAAACTGTTCTTTCTGATGGACTAACAGATTAGTAGTATAGTTATCTATCTTGCATACATATACATACAGTTACATATGTATACCTACATACATATAATCTTTTCCTTTCTTCCTTTTCTCCTTTCCTCTAAAAAAGATATTTCTTTGAAAGATAAACAAAGTTGACAATTTTTTTTTTTTTTTTTGCAGCACAGGGGATTGAACTCATGACCTTATACTTGCCAGGCAAGTGCTTAGGCCACTGAGCTAGATCCCCAGTCCTTGTCTTTTTGAGACAGGGTCTCACTAGGCTGTTCAGGCTGGCCTTGAGCTCACTTTGTAGCCCACTTTGTAGCTGTTCTCGAACTCGCAACCATCCTCCTGTCTCAGCTTCCCAAGTGCTAGGATTACAGAGTTGACAAATCTTTAGCTAGAGTAAGGAAAAAAAAAAAGAGAAGACCCAAATAAATAAAATCAGACATTAAAAAAAAGACACATTACAATAGATACTACAGAAATACAAAGAATGATTGGAGGCTGTAATGAATTAATTTTAAGCCAACAAGCTGGAAAACCTTGAAGAAGTGGATAAATTGCAGGACATATATATTTATCAGGATTGCACAGAAGGATGAGAAAACAGAAACAGATCAATAATAAGTAATGTAATTGAAATAAGTAATAAAAACTCTACAAAGAAAAGCTCAGGAAGGGCTAGGGATCTAGCTTAGTGGTCTAAGCACCTGCCTGGCAAGCACAAGGTCATGAGTTCAATCCCTGGTCCTGCAAAAAAAAAAGAAAAGCTCAGGAATGGATGGCTTAGAATTCTACCCAACTTTTAAAGAAAAAAATAATGCCAAGATTTTCCAAACTATTTTTAAAAATGAAAAGGAAAGAATTCTTTGAAATTCCTTCTACAGGACCAGCATTGGCCTAATACAAATCCCAGAGAAGAATATAACAACAAAACCCCCCCATAGGTCAATATTCCTGACAAACATAGATAAAAGAATTTAACAAAATGCTAGCAAACCAAACCTAAAAGCATATAAAAATCAAGGGGATGTATAACCGGGATGCAAAGATGGTTCAAAATAGGCAAATCAACAAACATGACGTATTAACAAAAGACAAAAATATGAATACCTCAGTACATGCACAAAGACCACTCTATAAAATTCAACATTCCCTCATGGTAAAAGTTTGCATACTTTTCTCAAATACATGTATTGCAAAAAATGAATCATTATCTGTATTTCATAGATGAGAAATTAGAGACTCATAAATGTTGAGTAAATTGCTCCTCCTAACCCATCACCCAAAGATATCAAAGGTGAGAATGAGGGAATAGAGTTTTGAAAACTGATCTCAGAATTTAAGTTTTCCCCCTATACTCTTAATATTAAATAATAGTGATCAGTGGGTATTTCTCCATTCATTCATTTTATTAGATCCTACTAATACTTGTCAATAAGTATTTTATCCACAGCGTATACCAGGTTAGGGATGCAGTGTGTGAAAAATCAACTTACTCCCTGGTGCATGGAGCTTAGTGGGGAGAAAAACCTTAAACACAAAAGACAATACCTGATATGTTTGGGTTCAGTATGTGACAGCATTGTCCTAATTGTTTTATATTCTTTTAATTTTCAAACCAACTCTGTGAGATGTGTAGTATTTTGTCTCCATTTTACAAATGATGTAATAAGAGATAAAAGTAACTTGCCCAGCATAGCACAGTCGGTCAGTGAAAGATCTGGGCTTACAATCCACAGATCTAGCTTCAGAATTTGTGTGATGATCTTGTAAATCCTTATTTCATGACTGTTGTGATAAACTATAAAGTTGTCACATTAGATTAAAGTTGTATTTATTCTTATGCAAAAGTCATTTGATCCTAGTTTTTATTAACATTGACCTATGCACATTTAAACAGAAAAGTGTATGATGATATGTGAGTATATATGTTTGTGTACTTGTTTACATATCAGATTTTTATATCTCTGGATGGTAGCATTTCAAGCAATTTTGAAAATTTTTCTTTTGTTTTTTAATGTTAACATTTTAATAGCACAATAATTTACTAATTTTATCATTATAAAAATGGTAGGTGTTTTTTGTTGTTGTTGTTTTTGAGCCAGGATCTTGCTGTGTAGTTCAGGCTGGCCTGGAACTCACTTTGTGGCTCAGGCTGGCCTCGAACTCATGGCAATCTTCTTGCCTCCACCTCCCGAGTGCTGGGATTACAGGTGTGTGCCACCAGGTCCAGCTGTTAAAGATATTTCAGATCTGGAAAAATATGCCCTATGTGCTGTGAAATAGTCTTTTATTTTTAAAAATTATGTTTTAGCAGAGCTGAGAAGAAAACACAAAAAAAGCTGACATATTTTAGACATAATTTAAAAATTCACTATAACTATTTCCATAAGATACCTTTGTTGTGAAGGTGTATAGCAACTTAAAACTACTCCATGGAATTTCACAGTTAAATATGATAAGTACCTTGGTTTTAGATCTCCTACTATACTCAAATTTTGATTAAAAATTTATCAGTTGTTCTCAAATTATTTATTTTCACCTTAACTTCTCCCAGCAAATTATAGTTTCTACTGTTTCTGGTAGGAAATAGGCACCAAATTTCTGCTACAGATGTCCCTAGAACATCCCCAGAGGTTTTCCTGCTTTTCTTCTGATCTATTTCCTCCTAGTTTCCAACATACCATGTTTCCCACTTGTTTCTGAACTCTATAAATTTAGAATATTTCAGTACGTCAACTTTTTGGGTTGGTTTCTTTTACTCAGTATTTTATTTATGAGGTTTATGCATCTCTGGTATGTAGAATGTTTACCAATGCTGTGGAGTAACTTATTATATGTGTAAAATTTTTTAATCAGATACTCATTTTGAACACATACAGTCTAAAACAGATAGGCTCCCCAAAATAAATGTAATTGTTGTGTATCACGAACACAAGGTAAAAAATGGTAACTACAATAAAAGGTAGGCACTGATTGATGCAAAGAATTTCTAAATCCCCCAAAATGGAGATTCCTAAAAGAGTTAGGCAAGGAAACTTTTTGCTATAGAAGGGAAGGTGTTGGATTCCCGTTAATTCTGGTTTGTTTCGATTTTTCCAGAATGGGGTTTTATCAGGGGATGTAAATCTGTCTGGGAAAGGCCCTTACAGTTTATCATCCAAGTTCGCTCAGTCACTGCAACCAACTTCCTATGCAATTCCCTAGGTGCTTGAAGACAGGAAGCGATGTTGGTGCCTGACTGCTCCTGTCCTGGGGACCAAACCAAGGCTGGGCCCGCCCTGACTGTGAAGTTGTTTAAACTGGACTCCAGTGCTCCCCATCTCCTGTTTCCTATTACTCTTTAAGAAATCTGTGATTGTGTCTTTTTTGCTTCACCAGTAGCCACGGGGCACCTGAAAAATGATGCACCTCCGTGGTTTATGATTTCTTCTCCATCAGTATCATGCACTTTAGCGATGGCACAAATAGGCAATTTTCCTAGATCATACCATGACCTTTTGCATATAAATGTGTCTTTACTTTAGAAAAACTTTGACACTAAGTATTTTTAAAGATTACAAATTGACCAATCCAGTAAGATATATGGAACTCTAGTGAGAAGATGAATCTTTTATAGACATAGAAAGTAACTTGCAATTCCATACCAAAGCCTGGGGTCTGCCAGTACCATTACCCTACTTTTGGAACATGGTAAAAGTGGAAGGAGCCAAAATCAAGGGCTTCCTTCATGGCCCCTCCCTCCACACCTATTCTATTCATGGTCCCATTGTGGAAGGTCATCTTCCTTTTCACTTGGTACCCCATTTATATTACATGGTTGTTCAATAAACTCACTTTATATCAAGCAGATGCTCAACAATAATGACAATATCTCAAATCTACCTCTTCTAAGCATGTCGGCTTTATAACAGAGGATCTTATGTGCCTCAATCCAAACAACAAATACCAAGTTTATTGTTTATAATAAAAATAATATGCTTGATTTAATAAGACATTTGCTGTGTTATAGGAATCATATTAAACACTGTAAAAGAATTATCTAGTTTAACTGTTACTCTCATTTTATGAATGAATTATAGCACTCTAATTTGTTCAAGATCATTCAGTGGATAAGTGCCAGAATTGAAATTCAGTTACAGCCAAATCCATCCTGCCAAGTTCCCAATCTTTACAATATAGAGATTCTGTTTTGCATTGTATATTCACTTTGCTGCATTGACATTGCTTTCTGTTTATCCTATATTTCATTAAAACTGCTATTTCTCATACCCATTTCTGATACCATGTTTTCTTTGAACTCACCCAGCATAGCAAATAGGCAGTTGTGTAAAAACATTTTTCTAATTCACGTGAATCCTGGGGAAAAGGTTTTTCTCAGTTCAAGGCTTTGTCTTTCTCTGTTATGAAGCATTTGCTTTCTTTATTATTTCATTTCCATGGTTTTTAATTGACGATCATCATTGTTATTCACAAATCTAAAAAGATAGTTTTAAGTACTTCTCTTAAAAGATATATTTGGGGTTTCCAAGAACAATGCCAAACTTGGAGCCCAAATGGAGTAATCACCCTGGGCTCCTCCAACTGGGTGGTCAGGGCTTCCTTGGCTAAGATTAGGAATACAGGTCTCAGTGCTTGTTTCTGAAGTGTGGTTGCGCATGATGTTCCTTCTGAAATGCCACTGCCCACTGAGGTTAAACTAGAAGAGAACACTGAACTATAGGAAAGTCTTACTAAATTGTGTCATTATTATTATAGTTGCTGAAAAATATTTAAAGTAATCCCATCCAATTATGCATAAATGTTTCCAAAACAGTCTAGAGAAGAAACCTCTATAGAGGACAAGTATCCTGAAATCATATCACAGTTGCTGCCACCTTGCCCTAAACCCATGCTTTTTTTTTTTTTTTTTAACAATGTCTTTATTGCATTACTGGAGCAAGTTGGCCAGACTGTCCCCTCTTGGGAAAGGTAAAAAACAAAATGCCCAACCCCTACGGTGTCACCACTTACCTCCCCCATCCCCACCCCCACAACTGCACAGCAATGTCTGAACACATCCAGTGACACAAACAGTTTGTGAGTGGTCTAGGAACTACATTATGAATTGTCCCAACACAAGACATATGGTGGATCATATTTTTATGTAAACTACATGAATCTTCTTGGACTACATCAAGGACAACAGAAGAACAGATTTTTCACAAATAACATCAGGGCACCAAAGTCACATGCTGCAATTTGTAAGGAAACAACATTGTCTGTCACAAGTGGCTGGTGATAAAGCACGGTGAGCAGTTGGCAGCAAGGGGCCTAGGCAGGTTCTCTTTGGACCCTCTGGTTTCTAAGGCCTACTCTGGAGTCTTAACTGGTAACACTGATCAACTTGGAAACCAGGACTTTCCCAGAAGCAGTTCCTGGCTCAACAGAACGCATGGGGTTGGTTCCTTGCAGCAAGAAGAGGAAACTCATGGAAGACAACAAACTGGCCTCTTAAAGCTTCTTCAGAGTGTCTGAGCCCTAAGGTAAGTGGGAAATCCCATAAGGTCTTGGGGAGGGAGTGGCAGTGTTTGGAAGTCTTCATCCTTGGTCAGATCAGTGATAAGGACACAGACACCTACCAAGCCATGGCAAAGTTTTGGTACTTGTGGCCAAGAAGACACACAGCATTGTTCTGTAACGAAAGCTCCACCTGGAAAAGAAGGGTCTGGGACTTGTGTCTAGCCATCCTGATGCTGCTTTTAGGTTGATGCCTGGCTTTATAGCCAGGAGAATGATGAGTACCTCTCTTGA
>RJWT010019708.1:0-18280 GCA_004365215.1 Cuniculus paca | reverse complement strand
CCCATCCTGACCCTGGTTTGAGGGGGTGCTGTGCTTGAAGGGGTGCTGTGTCTTAGCTGAGTGGACTTTATGCCATAGGCCTGTGAAAAGCAAGTCCAGATACACTTTTCTCAGCTGTAACCTTGAATAAATTACTCAGCTTCTCAGAGCTGCTTTCCTTAATTGGTTTGCAGTGTTAACAGTAAGAAAAACAGTGATGATAGAACAATCCCTACTTTAGCAAGTGTGGTGCTGAACACCTGTAATCCTAACTACTTGGAAGCCTGAGTCAGGAGCGTTGCAAGTTTGAGACCAATTTAGGAAGACCCTGTCTCAAAGTAAAAAGGGTTGGAGTATAGCTCTGTAGTAGAGAACTTACCTGGTATGTTCAAAGCCCCAGTACCACCAAAAAAAACCCCTACTTTATGGGATCATTATAGGAACTGAATGAAAGATAAGTGAGGTAGTCTGTGACAATAGCTTAGTAGAGTGACTGGGGGTCCTAGAAGCTCAATCATGTACCCTCCCCCCAACACACACACCCTTTGAAGCTATGGACCTGTCTCTTTCCCCCTAGAATGCTTATGCTGATACACCACCCAACACAGAGCCTGGCACAAGCAATACTCAACGGTGTGCAGGGATTGGGGAATGGAGGAGCTGTGATAGAAAGGCACTTCTCAGAGTCTCCATTCGGGGGCCAGGAGTAGATTTGGGTCAAAATAAGAGGTCTCATAATCACTGTCCTGTCCCAGACCAAGAGAGGAACCTTAGGTAGGAAGGTCGTGGTAGCCCCATTGTGGTCACAAAGGAGGCAGGAGCTGGTTGCTTGAGGATGCCCGGACTCATGCAGAGCCATGCGTGGCTTGACTAGGAGTGAACCTTTGCTGTGAGTGTGGTATGGCAGAGGACATGGTGGGTGGACGAGGAAGGAAGTGGGAGCAGCCACAGTGGCTTCACCCCAGGAGAATGCACCAGTCTTGGGCAGCCATGGGTCTCCAGCTGCCCCTCCAGCTCACACTTGGCTTGGGGTGTTCAGCAACAAGAGATTGTTTCAGAAACAGGTGGGAAGAGGAGGAAGCGCCCAGCACTGGGAGGCTCGAGTGCTGCCAAGCAAGCTGGTACTGGAATTATTTGCAGTCCATATGCCAATTTGCTTTGTCATTGCCTGGCTATTTTTAGAAGCCTCTAGCGTATCTAGGAAACCAGAATCTGTTGACTGTGTTTCTTCAGTGCAGAGAGTGTGATTATTTCCCAGAGATGCTGGAGGAATGTGTGAGGTTGGACTGTGGGAAGATGACCTCTCCCTGCTGGGTCAGGACTCGGGTGCACATAACACCTATGTGGCTGCATGCCCTGCCTTCCCAAAGGGTGTGTCCTGCCCTTTTGGTTGCAAGTCCGGGGTCTGGGTGACCTTTCCCAGGTGAAACATTGGCAGGAAGCAGGAGCCTCCATTTTGGCAACCACTGGAGGGTCCAGGTGTGGTTCTCTCTCCCACATGTTCCCCAGGATATCAGGTGGGGTTTGTCCAGCAGCCTTAGGGTAAAGCTGTCCTTTGTTCCCTGTTTCTAAGGAAAAGTGGGAAGTAGAGGGGAAAGGGATGGCGTTATGATAATTCAAGCTCCTAATGAAAGCCTTGAAATATTCCCTATCCTTCATCCATCCACCTTGGCTCCTTCAAGAGCTGTGTGATTTGTCCTAACACTGCCCAGGGTCCAGAGAAGCAGGAAGCACCTATTTCAAATCACTTCAAGCACTGACAGTCCAAAGATGCCGTCTCAGTGGGGGAGATGATGCCAGCTTTGCTCAGTTAATCTTTTGGTAAGACCATTACTCCAGCACAGGTTTGACTAGAAGAATTTTAAATCATGATATTTTTGTATTTCATAGTGTGTAAAATTGCCTAATCTGTTTTAGGGACCTCATCCAATTTGGATTAGGGCCACTTTGGTAAGAGACAAAATAAGGTACTTACAATAAAATCCAAACTCTTTTCCATGGCTTTCCAGGTCTTCTCTGATGACACTCTGCCTCTTCTCTTAACCTGTCTCACATCATGTGCTCAAGGACTTCAACCCCTCTGGCATTCTTTGTAATATTTGGATATGCAAGGCTCATGCCTGCCTTGGACACTTTGAACCAGCTGTTGTTTCTGCTCCCCCAAGATCTTCACAGAGTTCTTCTTATCATTCAGTCTCAGGCAAATGTCACATCCTCGGACACCTTCTCTGAACACGATGCCTAAAGTTGCCATGTGCCTGCAGTCAACTTGTAGTTAGGACAAACATTATCTGCATTTCTCTTACTTGATTCATTTGTGTGTTTGTTTACCTCTGTCTCCCTTGTCTAGAATGTCAGCATGTCAAGGCCTGCAATACTTGTCTTGTTTACTGCTACATTCCCTTGCAGCTAGAACAGTGCCTGGCACTACAGGGAGCCAAGTAGAGAAGGTAAGCTCCATGGGAATGAGGACCTTGTATATCTGGTTTATCAATGTACTCCAGTGCCTGGCACATACATAGTAAGTGCTCAAGAAATTCCTGCTGATGAGGGAGGAGAACCTTGTAGTCAGAAGATCCCCTGAGCTTCAGCTCTGGCGCTAGTGCAGCTCAGCAGCCTATACTCTCGTGCGATTCTGTCATCTCTTTTGCCATTCCATGGACAGGTTCTCTCTTCGACCTTCCTCAGCCACCTCTCTCCCACAGTGCCTCTGCACACACCCTGCACACATTTAAAATGCGAGAATCCTTGTAACATTTAGCAGTAAAATTTTGAGGATATAACATATACACAGAAAAACGGTATGACTCAAATCTGCCGCATAATCTATCGCCCTGTTTATCATTCGCTGCCTCCAGCCTCGGAAAGTACTTTCTATTCGTTCCTTTGAGAAACAAAAGAAGTTAAATTGTTTTTGTGAGTTTTTTACCTGGGCACCGTCCAGTACCTCTGCTTCATGTTAGAACTACTTTTAACCCCCATTCTTTTTGTGTTTTTTTGGAACCAGGGATTGAACTCATAACCTTGCACTTGCCAGACAGGTGCTTGTGCCACTGAGCTAAATTCCCGGTCCTTAACCACCATTCTTTGCTGATCTCAGTACCAGCTTCCCTTTGCCCTTCAAATCCTGTGCTTCCCCCCAACTCTCTGCCAAGCGCAGTATGCTCACCACCATCCCAGTCTCAATATTACATATGGAAAGAATATGCGGGCTTCTTGCTCCCCACAAGGCTGTGAACTGGTTAGTGGTGGGGGTGTGTCTTCTATCTCTGTCTCTCCAGCACTTAGCACAGTGCCTGTAAGTCCTCAATACATTCTGGAAAAACTTCTCCCTTTGCTCCATTTCCATTTTTCCATTTAAACTCTGTTTTTCTAAAAGTTTCCAAGTCATTGCCCAGCACTTTTCCTACACTCCCCTAAATTACAGTTTGCTCAGATCCCCCTGTTTTAGGGCTCATTGTCCTTGCAGGTAATTGCTAGCATCAACACTAGCATTTGTACAGTACTTGACAGTTTATAAAATGATCTTCATGTACATGATTATTTCACTAGATCCAGGCTGCTTGCATTTCCTCTGGCCTCCATTCAGGTCGGCATTTCTGGGTACACATTTACTGGCACTGATTATGTGCCATGATTGAATTGGGGTATTTTATGTTGCAATCTTCTAGAAACTTCATTGTGCAGACCTGCCAGATATACAAGCTGGACATCACTACAAAAGAGGGAAGCAAATCCCAGGGGCCCTCTGTCCCCAGTGCCTCAGACTACCTCCCAACATTCAAGGCCCATTTGTGCTCTGGACTGACCTTCTCATGAATGTGCCCACCCGGACTTGTCAAAATTCAAATGCCCCTGCAGAATCCGGCAGTGCTGTGCTGACTTGTCAGAAGGAGGAAGGATAGTACAGTAGGAAGTGCTGTGGTGTGGGGTGGAGACCTCAGGCCAAGTCCTAACTCCTTGGAATGGACATAATTCTACCTGCCTAGTTCTTTCTCAAGGTCATTAAAGGATTGTATAAAATTTTGTGTCCCAGAGGACTTGTAAGGGTAAATTCAAATGTGAGGGTTCATTTATTTCTGGTCCTGCAGGGGCCCTCCTCCATCCCCACATGAGTGTGAGCATCAGTTGCCTCAGAGACAAGTAGGCACGTTTCTCACAGCTCCCTCCTCCAACCAGTCTAGACACGAATTGCATGGTCTCTGTTCTGTCATCATTTGAATCAGTAAAAATTGTGAATGTTTGCTGAGCATTTACTAGGTGCCAAGAACTATTCTAAGCACTCTACATGCTTGTAGTCCAATCTTTGTAATGCAATCAGTGCAACGCCCCTAGAAGTATATACTCCTACATGGGCAAGCAGGGAGTCTACAAATAAAGGTGTTGTTCCTCTATGGTTTCAGTGTATATGCTTTTTATTTTATTGCTTTATTGTACTGGCTAGGACATTGAGTACAATATTGAGTAAAATGGTGAGTGGAAATGGTGAAAGCAGATACTATGATAGCAGACCATTAAGAATGATGTTAGCACTGGGGATGGTGGTGCATGCATGTAATCCCAACACTTGGGAGACTGAGGCAGGAGGATTGCCACGAGTTCAAGACCAGGCTAAAAAACAACAACAACAACAACAACAACAACAACAACAACAACAAAAAGAATGATGTTAGCCACAGGTGTTTGTAGATGCCTTTTTTCTACTTAAGAAATTTTGCTGACAGGTGTTTGTTGTTTTATTTTTAATCATAAGCATCATATTTTGTTACTGAATGGTCACAATGTGCTTCTTTTTGAATTGGGTTAAGTGGTTTTTTTGTTTTTTTCTTTTTTCTTTTGGCACCAGGGATCAAACTCATGACCTCGCACTTGTCAGGCAGGCAGTTACACCACTGAGCTAAATCCCTGGCCTTTCGGCTTTTTTTAAGTCCACTGACATAGTGACTTACACTAAAAATTTATATAGATGTGGTATTATTTCTTCCCTTAAATGTTTGGTAGAATTGATTAGTGAAGCCATCTGTACCCAAAATTCTATTGTGAAAAGGTTTTCAAGGAGCAGTGCAATTTATTTAATAGATTAAAGCTATTGTGGTTGTTTCTCCTTGAGTGAATTTTGGAAATCCAGTATTTAGTGTTTTTCAAGGAATTTCTTCACTTCATCTAGATTTTCAATCTTACAGGTGTGATGTTCTATTTAATTCCCACACTATACTGGGGATCGGACCCCAGAGCTTCCATACAATGTTAGGCAGCTGCTCTACCATTGAGCTGTATCTGCAGCCCTCTTATATTTTTGAAGTGTTTAGAAACTAGTGAAATCCAGTCTGTTATGTTTGATACTGGTGATTTTTGTCTTTCTTGATCCATTTGGAAATTTTCAATTTTACTCAACTTTTTAAGGAAAGAATTTTGGGTTTTGTGGAATTTCCTTGTTTTTGCATTTTCTGTTTCATTAATCTTTATATATATTTTTTTCCTTGTGCTTATTTTGGCTTTATGTAATTATTTTTCTAGTTTCTGAAGGTAGAATCTTAGATCATTGTTTTGAGATTTTTCCTTTTTATTTAATGCTATAAATATTTGTCTAAGCATTGCTTTAACTTCATTTTTTTCAGCCCAAAAATGTTTAATTCCCCATGTGATTTTTTTCTTTAACTCATGAGTTATTTAAAGATGTATTGTTTACTCTCCTAATCTTTGAGAACTTTCCATGTATCCTTTTTATTTCCAGTTTAATTCCATGATCAAAGATTGTATGGTTTATTCTGCCACAATAAATTACCAGTTTTGCAGTCTAGAATATGATTCATCTTAGTGATTTATATGTACCTGAAGATAATGTAGATTGCACTGTTGTTGGATAGAGTATTCTGATTTTGCAATTAAGTCAAAATTGTTGGTGCAATTACAACCCTGTCTTCAGTTTACTTAATCAATTACTGAAAGAATGTTTGTTTCCAACTCTGGCTGTGATTTTGTCATTTCTCCTTTCATTATGCTTCATGTATTTTGAAACTCTGTTTATAACTCCATGTATCTTGGGGGGTTGTTAGATCTTTTTGATGAATTGATCCTTTAATTATATTATTATAAAATATTTTTCCCTAGTAATATTCCTTTCTCTAAAGTCTACTTTGTCGGACATAGTCACTGTAGTTTTGTTTTGATCAGTATTTTCTTGTTATATTTATTATCATCCTTTTACTTTTTAAAAAGACCTTTTAAATGGTATTTCTGATAAAGGGTAGTTCTTGTTTTCTAAGTGTTCCATATATATCTTTCTGCTTTATTTTGTATTGAATATTTTTTTATCTCCCTTGTTGGCTTATTAGCCATATTGCTATGTTTTATTTTTTAGTGATTTGCTGTGTGGTTATATATATATATTTTTTTCAATTAATATTATGCCACTTTGTATATAATATAAAAAATCTTATAACTATATATTCTATTTTCTAGGCCTAGTCTTTGTATATAGTTGCTGTATACTTTACTTTATATTTTATTAATCCCACGATATGGTTTGCATTAGTAAACATTTTTTTTGTGTGTGGTGCTAGAGATCAAACTCACAACCTTGCACTTGCCAGGCAGGCGCTTATGCCACTGAGCTAAATCCCTGGCCCATTAGTCAACATTTTAAAGAGATTTAAAAAATGAGTAAAAGTGTATTTCAGTTTACCCAATATATCTGCTCTTCCTGGTTCTATTCATTCCTTTGTGCAGATCCAAATTTCAATCTAGTATCATTTTTCTTTTCTATGAAATTTTTTCTGTAACATTTCTTGTAGGCCGGTCTAGTGACAAATTATCTCAGCTTTAATCAGAAAAAGTATTCTGCTTTCATTTTTAAATGATATACAATTCTAGGTTGACAGTTTTTCCTTTCGGTGCTTAACACTATTGTTGTCTTCTGGTTTGCATAATTTATGACATGATGTCTACTCCCTTGCCTTCATTTTTTTTATATGTGATATCCTTTTTTCACTAACTGCTTTGAAGATTTTTCTTTTTAATCACTGGTTTTTAGCAATTTGATTATAATGTGACTTAGTGTGGTTTACTTTGTGTTTACTCTGAGTTTCTTGAACCAATGGGTTTATAGATTTCAACAATTCTGATCAGTTTTTACCATTTCTTCAAAGATTTTTTTCTGTGTTCCTTTTTTTGAGGATTCCAATTACGTATCTGTTAGATCACTTGTTACTGTCCTGCCAGTAACTGATGCTGTATTCTTTTCTGGTTTTCAGTCTTTTTTCTCTTTGCTTTATTCTATCGCCATTTCTTCAGATTCGCTGATTCTTCTGTTGTGTCTGATATAATGATAATCTCACTTATATTTTTCATCTCCGTTACTATATTTTTTTATTTTTGGAAATTTCACTTGGGTTACTTTTCTGTCTTTCATTCCTGTCTTCATGTTTATCTTTTCCTCTAGATTCTTGAGCATCTGTATTATGTTTGCTTTAATATTTTTGTATGCTATTTCTCTTATCTCTGTCATTCCTGGGTCATTTTCTATAGATTGATTTTTTTCTGGTTATTGATTTGTTTCCTTTTCACATATCTTATTTTTTCATTAGATGGTAGGTAGAGAGTGACTTTTACTTTGTTGAGTGCTGATTTCTTCCTTTTGTGTTTCTTTATAGGGTGTTAAACTTGGCTCTGGCATACAGTTGATTGGAATCAGTTTGAGTCTTACAAGGCCTGAGTAGAGAATCTGGAGCCATCTTTTTTTAGGGCTAATTTAGTCCTCTTACTAAGTAACTTTCTGAGCCTCACGTGATACTTATTACAAGGTTTGTCCACTTTGACTCATAGGAACCTGAACTTCCAGCCCTATTTAGGCTTGTCCAAGGTATAAGGTTCTGGAAATTGTTTGACCTTCTGTTTTGTGGTGATTCTCCAGCCTCATAGAATATTATTCCTTGTGTCTGTGAATCAATATCTAACCAAAGATGTAAGGAGATCCTTTCAGATCTCCAGCGGCTCTTTCTGGTAATTTGTCCTGAATAGTCTAGCTGCCTCAGTCTTCTGGAACTCAAAGAATTCTAAGATCTGTTCAGGTTCTTCTTCCCTTGCTGAGTTGGAAATTGAATCACAGAAGTAGAATGAGGAAACGGTGGAGATTCTACTTTGTTCAGTTCCTCTCTCAGGGATCATAATCCTATACTGCCTATTGTCCAGAAAGAAAATATTGCTTTCATGTTTTTATATGAGTTTTTAAGTGTTTAAAAACAGCAAAGTAAAGCCAACTCTATAATAGCAGTATGTATTTTCATTATCTTTACTCTAAAAATGAAGAAACTGAAGCACAGAGAGATTAAGCAATCCGTAACATTATTTGTAAATGGCAGAGTCCGCATTTGAGGGCTGGTCAGCATTTTCCACTGAATTATCAGTTCCTTGAGGCCAAGGACCTTGCCAGTCTTGTTCACTGCTATTTACTAGGCACATAGCACAGCACCCTACCAGTGCTACACTCATGGAGTTGGGACACAATAAATATTGAATGAATGATGACCAATCTGGAACTACATGGAGATGTGCCCAGGAAGAAGAAAGGTGGCACTCAGTCTTTCTTATCCCACACCCAAATTGCTGTTAGGTTTATGTAGTCCTACCTGAATGACCCACGTGATTATGTGATTAGCATGTCACAGGATCTCTGGGCTCCAGCAAATACTTCTTCATGGACTCTTCGACACACTGTGCAGCACCCCTGTGTGTAAGCAGCAGCTGCTGCTTTCTAATACCAAATCTGCTGTCTGGCTCCCACATTGCAACGTATCATTTTAATCATGTACTTTCAAGCCAGGAAGCCAATTTGCATTACAAAAGTCAAATTCCTTTCCCTGGTGGCAGGCATGCAGAAGACTTGGCTTCTTTTTCACTTTTGTCCAGGATGTTAGGTTCTGGACATGTAGGAGCCTATCTTAGCCTGAGTCAGGGCTGCAAAAAAAGGGCAAAAAGATCTTCTGGCACAGCATACCTCTCTCCCAGCCTCTCTGCACCGTACCGTACATCTTTGGAATGGTGGGGAAAGGGAGCCAGAAGTCCCTCCCAGTGGCACCCTAATCCAGAACCGTAGCTCTGTTTCAGATGGTGCCAGAGCAGTTGATTGAAAATTATATGCCTGTTTTCACATCTGCATAATTTTGCATATTTATTTAATGGTCAAATAAACTCATTTGGAATCTCTCATTGCTTTGCTTTCCTTTCTGCTTTTGACATGTCATCTAGTTCTGGTTCAGCCTTGAAAAATGACCAGTTCTCATGTCTGTTTCTCCACAGGAAATAGGCTCTTCTCAGGAGGCTTTTAATGCCATTTTGATCTGGGCTTCCAGAATTCACTTCTTTGCTCCACAACCCAGGCACTGTGGCCTGGGCAATGTCCTGCTCAGCTGAGGTGTGTACCTGGCTGGGCTGTTAAGAGGAGTGGAAGAGGTGGGGCGGGGTTGCTTATCAGGAATATTTCAAGTGGACAGGTTGTTGGACTGCCCTGCAGATGAGTTTCTCCCAGGGGACTGAGCTGCTGTCACTGTGGGTAATTGGATTCCTGTTCCCCAGCAGGACAGACACTGGTAACCTTTAGGATTAATTACTACAGTGGACCTCAGCTGTCTACTCTGGCTAGCTGTCCTTCCTACTTTTGATCAGAAAGCCCCAGGGGCTTGGTGTCGAGTTCTGGGTATTGGATAGGAGTGAGCCAGACACTTCTTGATCTGAGCCTTGAGATAACTGCCCATGTATCCCCATAGGCCCCAAGGATGGTGCTATGCCTCACCTTCCAAGCCCATTCCATGTGTAGCCCTCCTGGTGGTGGAAAGGAAGTCTTCAATTAATGGTTGTGTGAAGTCAAGACCATTTTAAAAAGAAACACCAAGCTTGGAACTGCCCCTCCCCCAGATACTCAGAGAGAATGTCACATACCTCAGGAGATAAATAGTGTGGAAGTCTCTTACAGCAAAAAAATAAATAAATAAAGCTACCTCTGTGGCTCCGAGACCACTGAAAATGCATTCCTGCGTGATTTTGCCTCAGAATATAGGACTTATATGAGAGCCACTGTGACAGCACAGAGAGTCTGTGCCCAGCTGTAATAGCAGTGGCTGGCATCTGTTGAATACTCACCTTGAGCAAGCACTTAGCTGCATTTAGTCCCAAAAGCTCTATGCAAGGTGTGCTGTTATGATCCCTGTGTCTTAAAGAAGATGACCTGAGAGCTGCTCATAGGCAGAGCTTTCACAACCCAGTGTCTCCCTGTTGTCTTTGGAGGTCTTGACAATGGGTCTCTGAGGGCAGGAGTGGGTGGTGACCATGATGACACTAGATTCTGTAAGTTTTGGCTTATTTTGGCATGGGGAAAAATTAGCCCCTGTGTCTACTTCAGGTCAATCACATGATAGTTACAACCTTACAGGGCCTTTTGCTTTTCATGCAGTCCTTTGCTGTGTGTATGTATCTCCTTTCTCATGCTGATCAATAATCCTCAGTCTTCAGATACATGTTAACATTGACTAATGTCCTGTCTCTTGGTCAGACTGGAAGGGGGCCATGACTGTGCCCCACTAACAAGGTCCTCCTACACTACCCTGCATTCCACATGGCTCTAGTAATTGGCAATGAGCAGTGTGCCATGAGGGAACTTTCCTGGAAAGTCTGATTGGCTACTCCTCTGTTTCCGCTACCACCTCCCCGCCCCCCAGATGGCAGTGGGTGTTGACATGACAGTGTAATGGGAAGCAGTCACACCTGTCATGGGGCAGGAATGTTGACTTGCATGAAAAAGCATGTGTAGGGCTGGGAAGAAGATGAAAGAAATGTAGACCTTCTTGGGGCCAGAAAGAAAGGAAGTTAATTCAGAATTGAGGTGCCTGCCTTCTCAATTTTAAATGCCCGCCTAATGCCTATGGAAACCTTATTACTTGCCAGCTCACATTATTCTCCTACCATCAGAAAAGGCACAGGACTAGGGATTTAGACTCATTTTAACCCAACTTAGCTTCAGGGGTGAAAACTCCTTGTTGCTTTAGTTTTTTATTTCATTCTCATCTTCTCTCCATCCTCTCTTTTTCTATACACTCGTCTCCTCAACAGCAGAAACTCCAAAACAACTGGGGAACACAGTGGGCGGTATTTTTATGTTAACCTTGGAGAAGAGCTCTGATTCTGCTTTTTTGAGGCAAAAAGTGTGAAATTAAGTCAAAGAAAGACTCAAGAAAAGTGAACTCACAGTCAAAGTGGAAAGTCACTGGTACATGGGAGGAAGGGGGCTGGATGGAGTTGATAAGGGGAGCCCCGGCAGGAGCAAGGAAGAGTAGCCCCAAACAGGAGTGACCCTAAGTGCTTCCAATTGTTATACCATTCACATGGCTCAGAGTAATCATTCCAGCTGGACTCTGGAGTTCCCTTCCTGGCTCTGCTGCTTTCCAGGGCCCAAGTATAAACTTGGGCAAGCCACCTCGTATTGATTCCTTCCATCTTCACTGGAGGACTCAGTCAACTGAGCGAATTCAAAAAACTCCCATCAGTCTTGACTGTTACTTTAACTGTGCAACTTAGGCAAATTATTTTACCTCTCTGAGTCTTAATTTACTTGCTAGTGAAATGCAAATTATATTTTCCTCAATGCAAATATTTGTGAGGATTAAATTAGCCAATGTGTGGAAAAGGTCCAGCTGCTTTCCAGACATACAAGAGGTGCTAAAGAAATACCAGTCAAAAAGCTCATTCTTTTGTCCCCTCCTCACAAACATGTACCTGTTTTACATGCCTCTGACAGGCAACTCTTTGTTTTTCTCTTCCTTAATTATTGAATATTTGCAGAATGCTGATCTGAGCTAGGTGTGGTAGAGCATCCATTAATGCAGAAAGGATGCGCTACCTCCAGATGCGTTCAGGATACCTGGGAAGAAAGAACAATGCAAGTCAAAGCTTATGACTGCATCATGAAGTGCCAGTAGCTCACAAATTCTCCTGTGACTACAGTCAAGAGGTGGTCCAAATGCTTGACTCACATGGTTGTTGGCTGATCTCAGTCCCTTACCACGTGTGGCTTGCCTCTTGACATGACAGTTGGCAGGTGACCTAGGGGCAGCTGATCTGAGAAAGACACTGTTACCAAGATGGATTCCAAAGCAGTTTTATAATCACAGGTGTAAGGTTCCAGAACACCTGCCTTGTTCAGCTAGTCAGAAGAAAGTCAACAGTCACTGAGCCCAGCACCCTGCACCCTCCCCCCCACCCACAGAGTCAACACACAAGATGCAAATACCTAGAGACCATGGTAAGCTCAGCAGAGTCCTTCCCTTTGTTATTTTGCACATGCACAGAGAAAACTGTCTTCTAAGTCTTCTGCAGACAGTCCCTGGGACTTCCTGAACACATACCAGTAACCAGTCTGCTCTCATGGCAATAAGTTCATCCATCCTTATGGCGCACCTGTGCCCTAGAAAGTGTGGCAAGTGCCGTGATAGAAGGCTGCAGATGAGGAAAGGAGCCCACGGTGGGGGAGGAGAAAATAGAGAGGGAAGGAGGCTTGAGGTGCCATCCCATTGAGCAGTTCCAAGCCAAGAGACCAGAAGATGTTAACCAGCTGTGAGAGCGGATATAT
This sequence comes from Cuniculus paca, assembly GCA_004365215.1. Lineage (NCBI taxonomy): Eukaryota > Metazoa > Chordata > Mammalia > Rodentia > Cuniculidae > Cuniculus > Cuniculus paca. The sequence goes on along the minus strand of RJWT010019708.1, from coordinate 5,682 downwards.
CATTCAGTGGGGCCGATGGAAGGAGTTTGGAGGGAGGAAAGGAATTATGTATGGGTGACAACAAAGTTTCCAGGCTGATCAAATATGGGAGAGGCAGGGAAGGTTGGCAGGCTTTGGAGGCCCAGTTGCCTGACAGGTAACTAGGCTGCCAATTCTCATTCCTTCTGCTTTTATCTTGATGGCCTCTGTCACTGTGGTTCAGAAGTGGGTGACTGTGTACAGGTGGATCTGGAGTTGGGCAAGACTGAACCATCAACACAACCTGATCCTCCAAACCAAATGCCAAGTGTGTGTGTGAGGGGACATCTCTGAGTCCAAGGTTGACAGGAGAAGGGGGTGTTGAGGAGCAGTGTCCAGAAAGAGCCAGGTCAAGGCTGAGGCAGCCTTTACAAACCACCCCGCCAGTTTTGTTTGATAAGATAGGACTTCTGTTTTGTTTAGTTTTTGAAAGTAATACAGTGATAAGGTAGGTGTCACGTGCTACAAGTAAATGTCTAAGTACCATCTAATTGGTGCCAATGCCATGATAGAAGATCTGAGAGGATGAAACCCTGCCTTTCTGGCACACTCTGAACAACTTACTACTTTAAACAGGCCTCACAACACGGGCCTGCATTGCCAGGCAAGATGCTGTGCTACTGCCCAACAGGAAAAGTAGCACAAACATTCAGGTGCGTTCATAGTTGTAGATGCTGGTCCCATAATTCAAAGATCAAAGGGCTGATGGAAGACTCCCTGTACCCCCATGTTCACTTAGAGCAGGGGTTCTGTGTGTGTTTCCACACCCTGTCATAGCCTGATGGCTCTTTCTTCCAACTCATGTGTTTAGAAGAGGAATAAGAATACGCCTCTCAAGTCCGTGGACACCATTTGAGTATGTAACTCCCCTGGCTTCTCCTGGGCTCACAACTCCAAGAGCACAATGCTTAGGAGTGGCGAGAACTTTGGAAGGAAAAGCAAAGCAAGGGACTTTCTTTCTGTTTATCCCCCAGGTAGTTATATGACTGCTGGCAACTCACACCACTGCCAAACCTGGGGGATCCTCATCGGTAAAACACAGGTACCTAAAATGTGGTGTTTCACTCTCTGCGCATTAAAATTATTCACGCAGCTTTCTGAAGTCAGAGAGCCCAGGGCCCAGCCTGAGGGATTCCACTGTAAAGGGCCTGGGATGGGGTCTGAACATTACAGCTCTTATGAACTGGCCAGTGATTCTGAGGCCCTGGTAATGCTCAGAACCACTGCACCACCTGCTCACCATGACTGCTAAAGCACTGACAGTCCCGTGGGTGACCCCTATATGTTACCATCTCCTGAGGACTGATGCAACACCTGCCTCAACCTCTGGAAGCAGATCTCCAGGTCAGAGTGAGGCCCAGGAATCCTCATTTAAGAATGTCCCCAGGTGGTTCTGATGCTGCCAGTTCATGGTCAAGTGTTTGAGAACCACCACCACCAAGAGTCTTTCTTAGAATTAAGCTAGCAAACTCGAGTGTGCCCATTCTGTTATTGGAGAGCCTTGTTAAAGGTACTGTATACATCTGCTCTCATATTAGAATCGTAGAGATCTCTTGCGAGATTGGGATGATCACTACGGTGTTGGTACAAACAATGTTTTTATCCTCTCCTCCTTGCCTTAGTGTCCTGAGTACATGTCTCCCATCAGTGCATCCTATTTGCCTCTTTGGGTGCGTCACTGGGCACCCAGTGCCATGCAGACACAGATGCTTCATCAAAGGGTGTGCGTGAAGATAATGAAGACCTGGGCCTGCTTTGGAGTGTGCCTCTGAAAGCAACTCAGAGAACAAGACCACGCAGTTTCTAAATCAGTCATTTGGGCTGGTTTAGCATGAAAGGCTCTGATGAGCCGGGACTGATTCATCCATTCTTGGTGTTCTGGGGAGGTGCGCAGAAGAGCTCCTGGAGAATGCCATGGACTTCCGGCATAAATAGCACAGCCAGCCTCCCCACCATCACCAACAGGCTGCCCCTTTGCCAGTGGCCTGAAGCAGCCAGGCCAATGGCAGAGGATTCTCACTTGGCCAGCTGGAAGCCTGTGAGGATGCCGGCCTAAGTGTGTGTCCACAGTCTGCCTCACACAGCCAAGCCTCTGTCCCCTCCTGCTTGCTGGACTTGTAAGGTCACCATGGTGACTTCCTGTCCTTAGTATGTCAGGGCCCTATCAGAGCCAATTGGTTGCAGGTGCAGATAAGGGTCTCTAAGCAGGGGTGGCTGTCACACAGCCTGCTGCCATCAAGTGCAGCATCGATTCTCACCTATGCTTGTGCCCACAGAGGACAAGGGAGGCTGAAGGAGGAGGGAGCCCTTTCTATATTTAGCTTCTGCACGGGTTTGTCCCAGTGGACAGCTTTGGAAGAGCCTGACCTCCTGCCCAGCATAGGAAGGTTTAACATTCCTCAATTAGGCATATCCTGCATGGTATTGTGTTTTGCCCATCGAGAGGGCAAAAACAAAACAGGTAAAAAGGAGAGCAAAAGGGAAGAGAATGATAAGCTGATTTACAGCAACTAGAAAAACTACCCCTAGCAGCTTCTCCACCCACCTCCCCAAATCTGTACCTCCAGAACCATAGATGGAGGTAGCAAGCAGGCATTGGGAAAGGCAGGGGAACATCAAGATGGGGGACCCTCCCCCAAGGATTAACAGTTAGTTTCATCCCTACTGTGCAGCCCCAGCACAGGCAGAGCCCAAGGCAACTGAGCATTTGCCCAAAGGTCCTAGAGCAGTGGTCCTTTGGAGAGACTTCAGGTTTGGAAGGGCACTAGGACTGGAAATGGAGTTAATGACCAGAGACCCTGAGGTTTTGCTTGAAGTGCCTCCCCCCAAATCCCTTGAAAGACTCATGAAAGGGATTCAACACACCAGAGCCAATGAATTGTTTATTTGCCTGAATTCACCAGGTAATTGCATGTCTCTCTGCTTGCTTTTGCTGTCCAAGTTGTGGCCTGGACTGAGCTCCCTCAGCCTGCGGCATTGCAGAGAGATAAGCAAAGGAGAAATTGAGGTTCTTGAGATTCCTAAATTCCCAGAAAACCAGCATGAAAAGGGAACAGAAGATCAGAGGTAGGGCTCATGCAAATAAGCATGATGGGAGCTAGCAGAGGGTCTGTGGGAAGAGCAGGCCACGAGGTGCTTCGTGGGCAGTCCCTACCAGTATGTGTGGGGCATGCCCAGCCAGCCTGGTATTCCACAGGGATATTGGTGATACCAGGGGAATGGTTTAATCCAAGATGTATCTCATTGTTCAGATTTTGCTCAGATATGGCAGTAGATACAAATGACCCTGCTGCTTAACAAGCAAGTTAAAAGACAAATCAAACCAATGACTTCTACCTTGGAGGCTTCAGCTTATAAATCTCTGAGCATGAGGATAGAAAAATGGTCTTCCGAAGCCTAAGCCACATTTGGCTGGAGATGTACAGAATGCAGACATGGCTGCCATCTCTGGGGAACTTGGCTCTATCAGCAGGGACATTTGGAAAGGTTTCCCAGTGCACTCCATCCATGTTGACTGATACATGTGCTTCCCTCTGCCCCTTCCCACCTGCACACCTTTCCTGCCCTAACTTTCAGCTAGTGATGTTAAGGAGCATCAAGCAAACAACTAAGTGCTAAAGCTGCCACTTTCCTTCTGCCCTACTAGTTGGAAGGTCACCGGGTCATCAGGTACAATGAGCTAAGCAGAAAAAAAAGGTCCCACTTCTGTCTCTGGACAGCTCAGTCTGGCCCCAAATCATACAGGAGGGAGGAATCCTTCTGGACTTCTGTTTTTCAACTTCTATAGTCCGTATTTATGGGTGTAAACAGTTACATGAATACATGTACACTGATCATGTACATGAATACATGTACACAAACATCTGTATAGATAAAAATATTCACTATTATAATATCTATCGAGCACTACTATGAGCAAAACAGTATTACTCTCTCAAGTGTGTTAAGAATGTTCAGAGTATGAAGATAATAACCCTATTATTTAGTGAACACATAGCATGTTCCAGCACTGTATTAGGTGCTTGACACCCAGTGCATCTCATTTATACCTAACAACAACATAAAGGTTGGCACTGTTGTCTCCATTTAGCCACTGAAGAAACCAAGGATCAGAGACATTAAACTTTCTCAAGGGTACAGCACCAGCAAGTAGAGGGCGAAGCTCAAATGTGAATGCAAAGGATCTGCTGGTCCTGAAGCTGTGACCCACTAGCTTTCATGCTAGTGAGTAGTGATCACGCTAGATAGGGACTTTCATTCACCTTGCTGCTGCATTGGCTGAGAGCAATAGGGCAGGGATGTAGTGTTAGACATAACATCCTGCCCAGGAGCTGAGCACTTTGCTTCTGCATCCCCTTCCCCCGGGGCTCAGCACCCTACTTCTACAGTGCTCTGGGGTTTATCCGAACCATACTTCTTGTGCCTCTATCCACACACACCCTCATGCCAGGGGGCCATCTATATCACCAAATTTCTGTCTCTCTTGTTCCAGCAGCCTGTATGTTGCTATTGGACATAGGTGTTTTATTAAGTCACTTGTCTCTCACCTGTTTCACCCTTCACCTTCTAACCCCTGAACACTGGACTATCAGGCTTTCAGTACAAAGTGTGCCACATTTTTAGCTCCGCAGAGGCCTGGGCCCACTTTGGGGTTGGTCTTCTTCACTGTAGTAGTTTCAGCCCTGAACCTGTCTCAGTCCCACTAGCCAGGTGCTGGGAGCAGGATTCTGCCTCTCTCCATTCACCTGTTATGTCTGTGTGAGACTGGGGACTCTGGGAGAGTGAATCTTTAGGCCTTTTTGCACTTTAGTAAGCCTGGTCAGGCTGGGGCTGTGGATCCTTAGTTTCACTGCTGCTGGTGGAATAGTTGGGGGTTCTCAACTTCTCCTGGCTCCAAAAAGAGCCTCCACCTTCATTCAGATGATCTCGAAGGTCCCTTCTAATCACGATGCTCCAGGGTTCTGGTAAGGCCCAGGTTTCCTGGAAACCACAGTGGGAGATACTGCTTTCAGGACCTGGCAGGATGGTCAACATAGGTGTTGGATAGGCAGCCAGGTTCTCCAGCCTCTGGACAGGTGAGGGCAGCCTGGGGCCCTGTGTTCCCAAGAAACAGAGAGAGAGAAAGAGAGACAGAGAGACAGAGAGAGACAGAGAGACTTCTTTAGCCCTTTACTCAGAAGTATTGGGAACAGGCCTCCTCACCCCTTTGCAGAAATAGTGCTGTGAACTCAGTGCTCTGCATTGGCATTTATTGTCCCAACCCACTGTCATGAGATCTTCATCTCTAGTCTGGGAGCAGCTCATCTGATTCATTGTGTTTGTCTCAGGGTCCCCAGTGCTTAGCTAGGGGCCTGCTGTGCACAGCAAGTGCACAGGAATATTTGTTGAAATAAATGAAAATTTTACACTGGACTTAGAATGCTGGCTGAGTCTTCAGCTCCAGCCAGAAGGCACATTTGCTAATACGTGTTGATCTTGCTTCTCCAACTAGAAAGCAACTTCTTTAGGAGAATAGCTTGGCTTAATCCTTCCATACTTAAATAAGATCTCACTAGTCCTGGGCACATAAGATATATTCAGTGGAAATCTGTTAAAATAAATGCAATGGAATACAACATATTGCCCTTTGGACTTCAGGGGCAACTGCCTGAATTCTTTGGGGGC
>RJWT010019707.1:0-18270 GCA_004365215.1 Cuniculus paca | reverse complement strand
AAAAGGAACAGGAGAATAAAAAACATGGCCTGAAGGCATCACAAAAAGCAGCAAGTCTTGAACCTTTGTAGCCTCAAACCTGCAAAAGTGGAAGACTGCTTTAAGGTGAAAGCTGCAGAGCACCATGTTCCAGAATGGCAGTGGCATAAGAAATTTGTTCCTCAGAATTGGATTCAGAGTGCCCAGTGATCCAGGCACTTGACCCCAACAGCCAAAAGAGAGGAGAACCTGGCTACTGCTGCAACTAGCAGGCCCGGCTTACCTTTGAAAGTCTTGCGTCCCAGGAATGCCTTTAGTCTTGGGCAAACTGACACAATCGGTCACCCTATTCCCAAATCTCAGCTTTACTGAATGGCTCTAAACCAAGAACTTGGTTTCTCTATTGCAAAGGTGAGCCAGAGTCAATCATTTAGTCTCTTTGACAAGAAAATCTGAGGTTAAAAAATGAGCATATCATAACAAACACTAGGGATACACACTGGGATGCTGAGTGAGAGACAGCACGCAGGCACACACACACACAAAGCAAATGAAGCGAATAGACACTTCTCAGAAGTACAAATGGCCAATAAATACATGAAAAAATGCTGTTCATTGCTGACCCTCAGAGAAATGCAAATTAAAACTATACTGAAATATCTTACGCCAGAAAGAATGGCTAGCAACAAAAAATCTAATAACAAATGCTCATGAGGCTGTGGGGAAAAAGGAACTTCACTACATTGTTGGTGAAAATGTAAACTACTACAGCCACCATGGAAATCAGTGTGGAGACTCCTCAAAAAAACTGAAACTAGAAATTCCATTTGACCCAGCTATCTTCCTTCTAGGTATCTTCCCAAAACAGTTAAAATCATAATAATACAGGGACACATGCATACCCATGCACATAGCAACATAATTTATAATAGCTAGATTTTTGAAACAGCATATATATTCATCAGTAGAAGAATGGCTAAGGAAAATGTGGTATTTATACACAACAGAGTACTAAGCTGCCATGAAAAGATAAAGTTGAAGCATTCATTGGTAAATAGATGCAATTTGAGAACATAATGTTAAGTGAAATAAATTAGACACACAGCTCAAATATGGCATGATTTCTCTTACACAAGAAATACAAAGAACAAAACAGAAGATAGATAAATAGGAAGCAGGGAGACATTCAAATACTTCTCCAGAAATTCAAATACGTCTGTTGTTTTAAAAATATTTCAATATATATCCTAATTGGTTTCATTTATACTACTAGTTTAAGTTTGCTAAAAAGAAAACTTTGTGTCATGTTTGTCCGTTTTTTCTTTTGTTTTTTGAAACAGGGTCTTGCTATGTAGTTTAGGCTGCCTCAAACCCACAGTGATCCCCCTGCCTCAACCTCCTTTGTGCTAGGATTACAGGCATGTACCACCACACTTGGCCTTGTTTCTTTTTTTTTTTTTTTGTAAGAATCTTTTTTGTTTGTATCTTGTACTGAGTAACCACTTTGAAGATGATGATAGTGTAAAAACTGTTATTGATTATAAAATTTTGTTCTATTTTCATAAAATAAATTTAAAAATCACTCCATTAGATGTTCCTGTTTATATTTAAAATAATGAGTTTAAAAATGCTCTGTATGATAAGTCCCAAAAATTTTATGATTACCAAGATGCACCCTAATTAGTGTTTTCGATTAGTGTGTATTCAGATAAGCCCAATCAAGTGACCAGATATACAAAGAAAAACCTCCCCTAAAACAAAATGCTTGTAAAAGCAGCTTTAGTTATAGTAAGTCCTGACACCCTAAGCAATGAGGGAAAAGAGCACCAACTACCTTAAATACTTTATAGCAAGGTCCTCACTGATACTCAACTAATGGTGATGTCTTACTAGTAATAACACATGAAACAAACATATTCTTTGACAGCTAAAATTGACAGTTTTTAATGTTATAAGAATTATCCTTGACATTACAGAAAATAGGAAACATTTCTAGCTATTTATCTGTAATATTTTATGATAGCCATCAAAGAAACATCAAATTTAATTTAAAAGCAACCTTTAGCTTGGCATAGTGGCACATGCCTGTAATCTCAGCACTTGGGGAGGCTGAGGCAGGAGGATCACAATCAAGTATAAGCCTGGGCAATCTAGCAATTTAGTGACTCAAAATTTAAAAATTCCAGAGATGTTGGGGATGTAGCTCAGTGTGGAGACTCTGGGTTCAAGCCCCAGTATCACAATAAAACAGCAACAAAAACCCAAAAGAGCTACTTTTAAATATTTTCAAACGTCAGGATAGACCCTGTTATCTTTGAAGGCTGTATTAAGCCTCTGGTGAAATGGTCATCTGGCTTAAAGAGGGCAATAACAGTAGAATTTACTGCTCATAGGCCAACAGTTTTATTTTCTCCATTCTATTAAAAGATGGCTATTTAAGAGCAACTGGAAATGGTATGAGCATTATTTGTTCTATCGGACATACATGTTATGTTTTTAAACAGAAGAAATAAATTTGGTTAATTTCCAATAAAGACTACGAACATTTAACTTTTGAATATTCTTAATTTTTAAAATGTTTAACTAAAAAACCTTACAAAATACAGTACTAAGCACATCTTAGCTGTGTCATATGTGTTCTGAATGCCTAAAAACTAAAATGCTATCCTCAAAATAGTCAAATTAAACCCGTATTTCAAGACCAAAATTTAGAAAACACCAAAAGTCAGTGACCTGCTGAGGTGAAATAGCATCCATAAAGGTATACAAGTACATGTTAGGGAGCTCAGCTTGGGGAATAGAGATCGTAATAAAAATACCACAATTTTCATTCAGGGTAGTATTAAACCAAAGTTACCTTCAAGTAAGCTATAAAAATTGGCCCATTAAGCTGGGAATTTAGCTCAGTGGCTTAAATGTCTGCCCGGCAAGCACAAGGTCGTGAGTTCAATCCCTGGTGCTGCAAAAAAAAAAAGCGCTTTACAAAAGTTGGCCCATTAATTCTACTGAATTATAAACTTAAAGTTTGTGAAAGGGCAACTTTTATGTCATATCTATGTTACCAAAATTTTAAAAAATTAGTGTTATATACCAAAATCCAATAGAGTATACACTTTACATGGGTTACACTGTAGGATATGTGATTTGTACCTTAATAAAACTATTTTTTTTTAAAAAGGTGACAAAGTTGCCCTGCTTCTAGCAGCATCCTGGCTGCTAGCTTTAAGGAAGTTCATGTATTATACAGCAAAGATACTCCAATAAGTGAAGATGCCATTAAGATTAGTTATGAGCTAGTTTCCTTGACTCTTCTAAAATAATTTGTGTAAGACAATAAAAACGAGGGCCGGGGATCTAGCTCAGCGGCCTAAGCACCTGCCTGGCAAGTACAAGGTTGTGAGTTCAATCCCCGGTGCCGCAAAAAAAAAAAAAAAAAAAAAAAAAAAAAAAAAAAAAAAAAAAAAAAAAAAAAAAAAAAAAAAAAAAAAAAAAAAAAAAAAAAGACAATAAAAATGCATACAAATAAAAAGTCACATGCTTTGTTCCTTTAAGCTTATTTAATATTTGAACTCTTATTTTTCTATTTTCCCAGGCCCCAGAAAACAGAAAGTTTTTAGATGACCAATATTTTGTTCCAGAGACATACAGCCTTATTAGCTAATTCATAAAAGAGCTATTTTACAAAGGTATATTTGGATAATTAGAACAATAAAGTCTTTTAGGTATTTCAAAATGTGATCAGTAAAAATACATGATTATTAATAAAGTTTTTTTAAAGATAGTTCCAGATTTTTTTAAAAGCAATTTCTGTTAAAGAGTACATGATTGTATGGTGAACAAGGAAAATAAAATGTTCTAGTAGGAAGAGGCTTATTAAAAATAACCAACAGTGTGCACATTACAGTTACCATTTTTGAAGTACATCTGCTGAGCAGTTGGCACCTGGAAATGGCAGGGAAGCTTCCTTTTAGGAGGTACATTTTTTTCCCTACTAATTTATTACCAAAACCCTCAGTTTCAGTGGGAAGGCATAGGGAGTAAGACAAATGGAATTCCTGAAGAAAGAATAATTTTGTAGCTCACTCTGAAAAGGTGACAATGTCAGAAAAGCATGACTTATAAAACAAAATGGGGGGAAGGGATTAGCCCATAGGAAGCTGCAGTAAGTTCCTGATAATTTTATATTTTGAGGTTTTATGCACTAGTTTTCAGTGGCATCCTCTATGACAAGTAGGAAAGGAAACACTGACCAACACTCTAGTAGTTTCGATAACATCACACAGCAACTTCATAGAAGAGGGCTCCAGTGTGAAACATGGATGCCCCACGTAATGCATCAAACTTACAAACAGTCAAAAAAGATGCAAGTAAATGACAACTTGCAGGAAGCATAATTACTTTCTTTTGCTTCTAAAAATCAGGGAAGAAAGTTTAATCCCCGGTACGGGAAAAAAAATAAAAAATAAAAATCAGGGAAGAAAAGGACCTTTTTCCTCTGCTATCACAGTAGCTCCTTCTCCTTCCCCAAAACACAGTAAGAAACAAATAAAAGGGGACTTACTTTATAATAGCCATTAGAAGTTTTTTGGGGAAAAAAACCAAAAAGCTCATTTAAATATACCTCCCATGCAATATAATAAATAGTTACAATTTAAGTTCTAAAAGCCAACATAACTCTAACAGTCCAAATTAGCTGATTTTAAAGTACATAAAATATATGGTAAGGATGATAATCATAATTTTAAATAATAGCACTTTGGGGGCTTTGCTGATTGCCTTGATTAAGTCGGTTCTCCGAAAAGGAAGGAGACACCCAAATGTAATTTGGCACTGAACAGCAAAGGAGCCATTAAGCCCACTAGAGCGCTGAGTGTCACTGCCGGTCACTTTCATAGCTAACACACGGCTTTCTGGCTTGGGGAAGGTTCTATTTTTCATTTTCTTGTACTCTTCGGTGCAAGAGTAGATGATTCTAACTTCTGGTCATATAACTTAAGTCACTTTGAGATGAGGACCAGTCTCATTCAAAGACAGGGAAAATACCTAACTCAATCATCCTGAGAAGGGGACAAGAGAATCTTGCAGATATGATTATAATGGCCAAAATAAAATGGAAGGCCAGATTGGGAGGGAGAAAGGAAAAAGCTACGATAAGATAAAAGGAATGCTCAAAATGGTGTTTGTTTGTTTGTTTGTTTTCCTTTCTTTCCCAGAATTAACTTGTCTTGGGGCTTCATTTGAAAACCTAATTTATTTGGAAGTATTAGAGCTTTAGTCCAAGTATTTTTCAGTTAGCTCTGTTATAGTGCAAAGGAGAAAAAAAGAAAAATAATCACAAAGAATAAGATAATGGCTGACCTGGAAGAGCAAACAAAACTTCATTCAAGTTTTTTGAGTGCTAGGGAATTATGCACTCAGTTATGCACCTGTAGTGTCTGAAGTTAAGAGGAAAGTATTTTTTACATTTACCTTTCTGTCTGTCTCCTGGTAGTTTAGTGTCAGATGGCTACAGGTCTAACCCTTTTCCTTGGGAGTGACATTATTTCCAGCAGCACAATATAACCATTTGGTTTCTACTTGATTCTCCTAAGAGATACAGAAAGTTCCAAATTCCAAGCTTCACTTATATATTAGCTTCTGCTTCTAAAATTTTAAATCCCATTCTGATTAAATTATACTTGGCCTATGACTAGAAATATAATTCCAATTGATAGATGAGGTACAAAGATAAAAGTTGATCTACCTAAAAACAGGTCAATTTTGAAGGACAGAAACAGGAATCTGGACACAAATAAAGGAGCATGTTAAGTTGTAGTGGTGTTCATAAAAGTTGGGAATCCTTACCATTTATGGTGAGGGAAAAATTTCCCTTTTGGGGTAGGGTTGAGGGGACTGTCGGAAGAATAAAATTACATCCCGACTACCCACAGAATTCAGCGGGCACTATTGAAAGATGTAAGCAATGGATGAACTCCTTGTTTATTAACAGAATTTACAGATTAACAAATGACTTTGTTTTAGTTGGCAAAGTACTTCAATAATATTTACCCAATGCACAAAGAAAGTCAGACAGTTGATGTAATTAAAGTTCTCAAGTTACAATTCTGACACATCTATCCTCTGTAGGTGCTGCCAATGCTGCTATTCATCCTAGAGCAGGCAGTTACCAACACTGTGCCTGCAGTATCCAGTGTATATTCTGGTCTGCATTTCCTAAGGTCATTCATGGCCCAGTGAGAACAGAGCTACAGTGGTGAAGTCGGAGGAAGTGCTTCTGGAGCTGGTGTAACCAGTTTTGCCTCCTCCACCACATCTCTCTCCACTCCACCGCTGGCTCTCCTTGTGACTCGAAGAGCCCTTTGGCACCGTCAGTGCAAAAAATTAGAGTCAAACCTCCAGGTACTATTATTTTACTGGCCTTATAATCAGCAGTACCCGTGGCTAATGACAGCCATGGTTCAACTCAGTAGTGATTCAGTTTAGATACCTTCCCAAACTCTTTACCCACCCCATCCCGCCCTTCCTTAGCAACCCCCACCACCACAGAAGCACTTCCATTTGTTTGTTCTTACTTCCTGCTCAGTCTGCAGGGATGGTTTTACACAAGTGCCAAAGTCTAATGTATAATTATAAAAATGAAACAATACCAAGAATAACAAATTTATAATCAAGAAAATAAAAATTTGCTTTCTTTTCCCTCCCAAATCCCATCCCTCAATAGAAAAGACAATAGAAGAAAATACACCCAATTTCAAGTGCCTGCTATTTAGTATATTGAGGATTCTTATTAAGTGAGGGTGGATCCCAGCTAGAGGAGCACTTGCCTCAGGGTGGGAAGCCCACATACTCTCAGGTCACCTGGGCAGCATATATCTTGAGTCCTCTGCACCTAAGGGCTACAGAGCACACCATGCCTTTAAGGTCACCCTCAGAAAAGCAGCGTACTGGGTGGCAGAGGGCATGGCATAGACTTTAGTGAAGGTGAAATGTTTCTCCTCCCTTCCCCTTCTCGCTTCCTCTTTTATATCACTTCTCTACCAACTCTCTCATACCCCATCCTGACCTCTGCTTCAAGAGCAATTGATCCTTGGGTGTACTAAATACAAAAGGCTAAGACTCTCACTACTTAAAACAAAACAAGGCAAATAAAAATTAAAATGTGCTTTCAAATATGGAATGAGTCAAATAAATACATCTGATTTTCTTTTTATGTCTAAGTACAATTTCATATACTACACCCAAAGCTCTATACATTTGGTTTTTTTTCTGAATCAAAATGACTTTCCAACAGTGAGGAGAGGAGAGTGAGGGAATGGACATTCCCTCACTGACAGACCAGTGCAACTGCCAGACTGTGAAGAACTAGTCCCGCTCTGGCACCTTGGGACATGGCTAATCCCTGGCGGTTCTCAGGCAGGTCCTCTAGCACACTATCTCTCTGCGTCCACACTGGAGCCAGGATGTGGTTGATACAAGGCCGATGCTCAAAATCCAACAACCTGCAGTCACCTCCAGGACACTCGGCTCTAACTTTTATCTGAGAAGAATAAAGATATATGCAAACTGGGTTAAGAACAAATGAACATGCAAAAAGGCCAACCAAACAACAAAATTCCAAAAAGAAAGTATGAAATCTGTGGGCATAGTTATGTGCTTGTTTCTGAATCAGAGTAGTGCCTTCTGAAAGTATCCAAGTTAATGGCTATGAATTGTGGCAGTAAACAGACATATGTAGTCAAAGGGAGACACTGGCTTCACTGTCAGGAGAGGCCCTAAAAGTATAGCAGGATCTGAGGAGGACCAATTCTCCTCACTGGGGAGTCACAGTAGCATCAGCACATCACACACTGAATTTATAATTTATCAGGTGTCCTGATGCTTGTGCTTTTGAAAAGGTAAAGAGTAAGAGAAAAGAGGGGTAGCCATGAGAACTGACAGCTGCAGTTCTTCTGAGAGAAGGAAGAGCAGAGTCAGCAGACAAGAGCTTTTGCTTGATATATGATGTTTAGAAACATGCAGTTTTTAAAGACAGAAAAGAAATGGAATCCCAGGAGGTTTTCATTTTAAAGAATAATAAATCAGCTTATTCAATGTACTGTTTTAGCAGGATGGTTCTAGAGTCAGAAGCCCACATTTTCACATACCTGAGTGCTTGTCTGTGAGGGCTGATCCAGCCAGCCTTTGGCAAAGAAGCGCGTAGCTTTCCTCCACCTTCTGTAAAATAAAACCCATGGGCTTTTCATTTGGATAGAATAAGAAAAACAAAAAACTGTTCAAAGTAGGAAAGAAAGCATTTTTACACTATAGGTACATGTACCCAAATTTCAACATTAATATTAACCATTAATAGTTTTCTTAATGTATAGTGGGAAAGTAAATTTACTTTTCTCACTTCTCCTTTGAATAGTTTTGAATGTTCCCAGGGGGGAAAAAGCTTGTGTGTGTGTGTGTGTATTGGGGGGTGGGGGTGGCAGGAAAGGCAACTCTTCCACCCCAGGAGTCACCCTGAACACAGCCTCATGTCGTATGGCATAAACTACAAGACAGCTGACCTGCACACAGTGGCCTTCTGGCTATTTCACTTCATCACCACAGGATGATACTATATAGAGTCATATGAAAATCTATTATATGAAGTTAAAAAAAATTAAGGGTGAACAATTTTTAGCTAAAAGATGAAAAGCACACTTTTCAACTAAACAATGTGATGAAAAACATGTGTGCTCTAGCAGTGTCTACTGAAAGACAACTTTAGCAGGGTCCTTTTCTTCAAAATTGCCACACAAGTCATTTTTGAAACAGTGACATATTCCATTATCAATTTATAAAACATTCCATTCATGCCCAAGTTTTTGGACTGCAGGACCCTCTGAAGCCAATTTCTGTCATGGTACTAGGAAACTATTAGCATTACCTAATGAGTCACAGATTACTAATAGGTTACAGCAAGTCATAGCATTTGCCAGCCTAAATTCACAACTATACACATCCTACCTAGGTTCACTTGTTTATGTCATCTGATGGCTGCCAGGCAACTTCTCTGAACATTTTTACAATTCTTTTTTGCTTTTTGTTTTTTGTTTTTTGAGACAGGGTCTCATGCAGTTCAGGTTGGCCTTGAACTATGTAGCCCAGGCTGGGCTTGAACTCACAATTCTCCTGCCTCTACCTCCCAAGTGCTGCAGTTACAGGTCATTTTTTACATTCTTAAATTCAGAAACATACACAGACAATTACAGAGGTACGACTTTTTCTCTGCTTGTGATATGTCACAGAATAAACAGTGCACATCTCAGCTTTTTATCTAAGCTTATTATGAGTAATGGTCAAAAAAACCTATAAAGATCTGAAGCCTGGACAAGTCTACCAGCATTGGCATTTTAGTATTCCTTACTTTTCTTCTGCTAAATGTGTTCTTTATGATTAAGTCCTATGGATGCTTAAGTGTAAGGTACCTTTAAGTGTTCAAGGTCAGCCTCTATCTTATGAATGTACTCCATGATCTGGCTATGAGAACCTGCACAAGAAGATGGACTCTGGATCTCAAAACAGGAATCCTCCATAGCTCCCCAGCGCCGCTGGACCAGGAATTCTGGGATGAATGGTGAACCTGCCCCATCAGAATGAGCACTCTGAGGAGAATATTGTTGCTGGTAGGTAGAGTCCATAGAGGGGATGCCTGCCACAGGCTGCAGGGTAAACGAGGAAGCAACCTCCTCATCTGTGGAGCTCTCCTGCACTGTTTCATAGCCATCAAGGATCAAGCAATTTCCTATTAAGACAGAATGCTTTGATGAGATTAGCGCTGACATTAGGAAATCAAAAAATAGGTTTATATGCTGACAACTGGAAAAGCTACTATGAGAAGGAAAATTCATTAACTCCAAAGTTTTAAGTCTATCAGAATTTTCTCACTTCAGGTTAAAGCTAAACTTGGTAAACTTTCATGGCAATTCCTGAATAACTTCATATTAGCATTTCAAAAGTTCAAAGCTGGAAATCGGAAAGTCCCTATATGATCTGCCACCACTCACTCCCCTACCAATTACCTCTTATTTGGCCCCCTCCTACTCTCTC
This sequence comes from Cuniculus paca, assembly GCA_004365215.1. Classification (NCBI taxonomy): domain Eukaryota; kingdom Metazoa; phylum Chordata; class Mammalia; order Rodentia; family Cuniculidae; genus Cuniculus; species Cuniculus paca. The sequence continues at coordinate 8,214 of RJWT010019707.1, read as the reverse complement.
CCCAACCTGCATTCCCTAACCACAAAGAGCTTGCTCGTGACATGTGGTTGCCTTCTGTTCTCGCTGAGACACTGCTGCCAGGCATCCAGAAGGATCTCTGCTCAGCAAAGGTCTACCTCCCTGAAATCCCTGACTGCCCTCATCACTCTCTGCCCCTGCAGTCTGATTTATTTTCTTGCTAATACTGACATTTGTTCGTTTTCTTATTTTTTATTATTACTCTTTCCCCTAAGAGTAGTTAAGGTTCTTGAGAAAAAAGGACTTTTTTGCATTTTATTCAATTCTCTATTTCCCAGACTCTAGGAGTAGGTCTGGGATACGAGAGATTTAGTAATTTATTGTATGAAGGAATAAATTAATACTATAGACACAGAAACACACACAAACACAAATAATGCTTGGATACTGAAACAGTATTCACCCCAGTATACAGGACAGTTAACAATGATCAAAATAAAAATTTAAATGTAAAGAAACTTGCCTGAGATGTGTAAATTAACATCCTTCTCTTCCTTTTTAACTGCTCCATCACCTTCTGATGGATTATCATCACTATGTGCTTCACGGGCATCAAAAAAGTGCTCTCCACTCTCATCAAGACCCCCTTCTGGCTCTGTGGTAGACATCTCTGGGGTCAGAATCATGTGGTCCATTACTAAAATGTTACTTGCCTGGCTATCTTGGGATGCCAGTACCACTGAATCTGGTGGAGCAGAAGATTCAGTTGAAGTCCGTGAACTGTAACAACCTGCAGTGTCACCAGCTCCAGTTCTAAAGGGCATCTGTCCTTCGGCAGAATGACAGACCTTAGTATTTTCAGAGTTCTGGATTCCACTGTCAGCCTGTGCCTCCTGAGAGGCTATCCTGTACCTGGAGAACTGCTGCCAGTCTTCCTGATTGCTCTTCTCAGTCAAACCCAGCTGTTGTACTAGTAACTGCTTCAACAAACCCACTAACAAGTTAGGGCAGGGGACAGGGGGGAAAAAAAAACAGAGAAAAAGAAAAAAGAAAAGCATATTCAGATTGCCAAGATTAGCTGAATTACCCATCAACTTTAAACTAAGTACCTTTTGACAACATAATGAAAATATTAATCTTTTTACCTTTTTCTTTTTTCAGTACTGGGAACCGAACTCAGAACCTCACACATGCTAAGCAAACACTCTAGCACTCTAGCACTAAACTACATCCCTAGTCCCAAAATATTCATCTTACACAATCACTGATTTCGAAAAATGAAATGAAGTGCATCTTCTAGAGAACATTTAACATTAAACTAGAGCTGATAAGAGTTAAGCATCCGAAGTAAGGTAAGTGCTCCTCTGTTTAGAATCCCAAATACCAATACCAAGCCTATATTTAATTTTCTGTGTAACTGAGATAACAATCTAAAGGGATGCAAGGATGCTAAAAGGCTGTGTTAGGCTAGACAAAAAAAGCTAAAGTGTCTCCTAGAAGCAAACGCTATAGGTCTTGGCATTTCCCTACGTTTTGATTAGACATACAGAATACTTATAGTAACTCAAGAATCTCCTAAAATGGTAGAAGGAATAAGATTGCCTTGTAATAAAATTTAACTCCGGTGATTGGTAGTAATATATACAATTTCAAAAAATGAGGAGATATTCATCAGCATTTTAAAAAATAACTACCTTACTGGTGGTACAGCTTCTTTAGCTTGTTGAAAATAAGAACAAGTTAAACGTCAAACAGGCTAAGTTCATGCTGAGGTCACTTATACAGTGACAGTGCTCTAGGACAACGTAGTCAAACCCTCAAAAATCACTAGGCCTATTAATTCAAGAGAATCTAGATAAGTTAGATTTTAAAGTACCAACTCCTTAATATCATCCCAGGCTTAATTTGCAGCTTACGTTTCTTTAGGTCTGAGTGTCTGATCCTGTCTTTCTGTTCTACATTCACTTCCAGAGAGATGCCATGAATTCTTACAGATTTGGCACTTGAATTTCTCTCCCTAATCTTGCCAGTCCTAAAATTCCAACTTTGTGCTACTTACTTCCTCTTGAATGCTTTGTCCTTCATTATCTTAATCTTCACATGTTTTAAAATGGAAGGTAGGGGAGGCAGCAGTGGTCCCTTCTGACTCTTATTTCCAACAAGAATACTGAAATTATCTCTAGATAACTCCTTTTCCTTTGCCCTCATATCCAAATAACTCAATTATTCTAAATATGTGATGACTCCTGAGTCCAAAATAATTCTAGTCTAAACCCTTTCAATACTGAATCCAGACCACTATAATAGCTCACTAAGTGCATCACTCCAGCCCTCTTGCCATTAAAATCCTTGTGCAGTGCTCAGCTAATCTTTTCTTCATTAGTCATGCCCTAGCTTTAAAACCTCTAGTGGATTTCTACAGCCAGAGCAACTGTTTACAGACTTTTCCCTACTTCATTACACCTGAAGATATGCTGGCCTCTCATACTTGCTAGTGATTCTCAACTAGGCTAGAGGGGAAGGAAGCAGCTAAGTGTGTGTGCGTGTGCGCGTGCGCGTGCACTGAGCTCTGGCAGAGAATATCATGATGTCCAAAAGAGAACTAGAAGGACATATATAGTTGTGAAAAGGCGCTTAACACTGGGACATATATCCTTAATGTACAAAGCCCACAGTCTGGTATTAAAAGTTCACCACAGTTGGGCTCAACAGTGTATCTTCTATCTTCCCAACTTTCCACACTCCTTTCACTTACAGTATCTACCACAGCCTCACTGCTCTCCGAATGAAACCCTTACATCTCACTGTCTGTGTTTTTGGTCCTATCCTTATTCTTGTCTGAATGACTTCCATTCTCCCACAAGTCTGTTTGAATCTTATCTATCCTTCAAGAGAATAATCACATCTTTCCAGTTCTCTAATGCCTCCCTTCTCTCATCACCCCAATCCAGATCAATTTTGACATACTTATAACACTGTCTCAAAAGTGGGGGTGCAATGGGTAGCAGTTTCTATCATCTTCCCCACTAGAATATAAATTTCTTGAAGGGAAAATTTATAGCTTACACTTCTTAAGAATTCCCCTAAATGACACATCAGTGTATTATACAACTCTAGGACTTAATACGAATCTGTAATGCCAGATGTGGTGGCATATGCCTATCATCCCAGCAGTTGGGAGGATAAGGCAAGAGAGTATGAGGTTAGCTGTGCTACGAAGTGAGTTCAAGGCTAGCCTGAACAACTACATAGTGAGACCCTGTCTCAAAAAAACAAAAACAAAGTACCTGAAATGAGTTATAAATAAAACTTACAATTCCTTAGTGCATCCAGTGCCCACCGTTCTTCTGAGACAGGCAAGTGTGGATCTGGGATTGTGATCTGATAGTTTTCTCCACTCTCCTTTAGTGTTGCATCTGTGTGCTGCTCCTTTGCAAACTGTCTCTCAGCCACAAAGAGATCAACGGCCTCTGATTTTTCAGAAGTACTCAGTGAATGAGTCTGAGGTTTCGATGATATTAAGGGAGAGTCTAATCCCAAATCTCTGTCTATTCAGTGGAATGGAAAAGGCAGAGGATATCTTAACAAAACTTTAAAATTTTAGGACATACTTGGAAAATAACCACCTAAGCTATGATGATCTTCTGTTAAGAAAAACATATACCACTAAGGGTACTGTTATACTGGCACAAAAAAGGCTCCAAAACAGTTTCTTAAATTGTATAGCTGATGCCAGAACCTGCATAAACCAAAAGTTTATTTGCATTTTAGTAGACAGAAAACTTATCTTTGACACTTACCTGGACTCTGTAGATTAGTGACTGAAATGCCATGATGTTCCACTTTTAATTTTGGAGATTCTTCTTCATCATTGTCTCCTCTGTAGAAGAAAAAGATTTTTGAGCTTCAGGACATGTCCAAACATTGTTACAACAAAATAGAAGAATGATCAATTTCTTTTCTGACAAAAAACACAAAATTCCATTACACAACAGTACTGTTATGACACAAAGGAAAACTCACTCGCAAGGTGGTGACTGTAAGGGAATAACTGGCTTTGTGGACTGCTCCTTCACTGATGTAGCCATTCGACAGATTAGGTCCTGCCAGCTTCAGCAAGTTTGAAAGGAATCCAAATTATTAAAAAGAAAAAAGAAAGAAAGAAAAAAAGAAATACCCTTTAAATACACTCAGAAAGCAAAAACAAAACAAAACAAAACAAAAGAACAATTCTGCCAGAATTGGCAACAAAAGACTAGGCAGAGATTATAAAATGATAAAGAAAAATGTAACAACATTACAGATACATTGCTTATTCAAAAAATTCACTTGAAACTTTTGAGGATTTTTTCTGTAGAAAATTTCTTCTTCAATCTAAAAAGGCAAAAGTCCTTAGGGGACTATCTCTAAAAAGATAGAGAAGAAGGTACTTGGTGACTACATTGTTTTTGGTTTTCAGAGTCTTATAAAAGAAAGTTAAATTTGTGTAATATTATACATGGAATAATAAAAATACTAATGACAGCAAGGTAGGTAATACATACACAGTCTTTTCAGAAACTGTCTGTGCCACCAGTTCATAAATTTGGGCCCCATTATCCGACATGGAGATGACAAATAAAGCTTTGTTATCTGAAGAAAAAGAAATACAAAATTTATCCTACCACTCTGATCTAGAGAGGCCATCAGGGCTACTTCTAGGGTATTGGCAATATTCTGTATCTTAATTGAGATAAAAGTTGCATATGTTTACTTCCTAAAAATTCATCAAGCTGTATATTCAAATGTTGCATCGTTTACTGCATATTACACTATATATAGTATACTTCAATAAAACAAAGATTATAAAAACTAATACTACTCCACAGCAGATCAGAAACGACAGGTCAAAGTCCAAGACACTTGTGGTGGATTGATAACTGGTGGTCAACTTGTAATACCAGCTGAACTGAATCGGCATGGTGCTGAGTGTGGATGGCCCACCTGAGGATTGTTGCCAACATAAAAGGAGAACTGGAGAAGTGTTGTTGTTTGGTGCTGATGGTTCTCCTATTGCCATTGGCTCTCCTGGAGAAGCTTGTCAAGTTTCTTTCCTGATATGATGTTCTCAGTATCACAAGGAGCTCAGGACATTGTTGTTGCTGAGAATGGCTACGGTTCACTTTGGGGGAGCTCTGGTCCTTACACTGAGCATCACTTCCTGGCTCCAAAAGGAAAGGTGGTATATTGCCCAACCTCCAGGAGAAGCTTGTCATGCTGGCTTCCTGATATGAACTTGGCTGTTCTTATCGTTGGAAGAGTTTGGGACCTCACTGTCGCTGAGCATGGCTGTGATACTTTTCAGGGGAGCTCTGGTTCTTACTTTGAGTATTGCTTCCTAGCTCCAGTGCCGAACCCTCAGCCTACTGGCACAGGATACTTCATCCTGCTGGCAGAGACTTTCTAGTTCCCACCGCTGACCTTGCGGCCTTCCCAGCGCACATTCATGAAACAGACTTGCGTGAGTTCTTGAGGGCTCTGGGCCTCCAGTTGGACTTGTGGGAGCCACTGTCATTAGCACTAAGTCTTCAGCTGAACTCGTGCGGGACATTGCCATGGGATACAGGTCTTCGGCTGGATTCTCTAGGTCTTCAATGTGTGTACAGATTTCCTGCACTTTCTGTGTTTGAATCTTTGGGTGACTATTATAAAATAAATATGTAAGGTATGTGGTCCTGTATTGTATTGTCTTGTTCTCCTTGCAATCCTCGACTACAACAACACTGAACTGGGTGTTATTATTTCTTTGTATCTATTCGAACTGTACTTCTGCTAAACTGTTAGTTAATAATATTCAATGATTAGTGGAGAAAAGAGGCCACAAATTTATTTTGCCATTATGAAATTAAAAAGGTTTAAAAGAGATTGTATTGTGATACAGTTAAAATATAACTTGCCAATTTGAACTAATCTTGAAAAAGCCAAACACTTCTTCAGTTTTCATTTTTTCCCCCACCAAATCAAAAAACACACTTCTTTAATCAAAGACTTCTTGTAGGAATTACTTCACAATTCTCTATCTTCACTGGTATTTATAAATGATTTGAACATGTAATAGACCCCAAAATAACTGCAAAAACTTTCAAATGCAGAAAATGACTCAGAAGTCGGGTGTGGTAGTGCACACCTGTAATCCCAGCACTCAGGAGGCTGAGGCAGGAGGATCACTGCAAGTTCTAAACCAGCCTGGGCTACAAAGTGAGTTCAAGACCGGCCTAACTGCATAGCGAGACCCTGTCTCAAAAAAAAAGGAAGAAAGAAAAGACAAAAATGCCTCAGAGAATTGAAGCATCTTAAATATCATGGAGGTGTAAATTCTAAATCTATCTTTTTTAATGTTTTACTTCCTTTTGCTTTTTGCTTTAAAGAGGGGGCTCTCACTATATAGTGTAGGTTGCCTGGAACTCACTATGTAGCCCACGGTGGGTTCCTGTCCTAGCCTTTCAAGTGCTGGGATCACAGGTGTACGCCGCCACACCTGGCTTAATTCAGTTGCAATAAACTTCACATAATTTGCCTAAGTATAAAAAAGTAGGCCAAGGATTTAGCTCAGTGGCATAAGCGCCTGCCTGACAAGTGCAAGTTCCCGAGTTCAATCCCTGGTACAAAAAAAAAAAAAAAAAAAAGTAACAAAACCAGTTGTGCTACACAAGCAACACTGAATATCTTATGGAACTTTGTAGCGAATCTGAAGGTTAGCACCCTCCAGTAAACATACTTGCCTGTTGCCACTTGTCGAACCAACACCGTATTCAACTTAATCACAGGACTGAATGTGTGTTTGCTATCAGCTGTGGATGCCAGAATCTTACTATGGCACCTTAACACCAGTTTATCATCTTGCTTTTGTAACAGTACCAGGATGTCTTCCAGCAACAATGTATACAGATCTAGAAATAAAAATGCAGAAAAATATAGAAACTGAGATGTTTTTATTCTTTTAACAATTTGACAGAGAATTTTTACTTTAAGTTTAATAATTTAAAAACTGATTTCATTCATTTTTATCGGCAGTCTGTGACCAATAAGAATTAAAAACAATGGTCCCTCACCAAACATAGTTGAGAATTACTGGCTTAAAGAAAACTTACTACAAAGACTCATAGAAACAGTACTGATTCATGACAAAGCATTCTGCTACATTACTAAACAAATATTTAACACTTTAGATAATACAAAACAACACAAGCAGATTTTCGATAGTTACTAAATAACACAAAGTAGCACTGCTAAGTACTGTACTGCAAATTGTGAATGGGTCTTTCTTTTTCCCTTTGGCAAAAAAGAACTTTCCTATTCTTTCCCTTTCTCCACTCTCCCCAAAATCTGACAGACAAATCAGACTTACCAATAGTTTTGTCTCTATTCACCTTCCAAACCAATGGCCCTTCATGAATCATCTTCCTTTTCGTTAAATCCAAATTCTGCCAAAGAGTATTGCACTCAGTGAGATGATTTCCAAGCACTAGCAAGATAATTTTCCACAAAATTTGATCTCTTTTCAAAACATTCTTAATATAAAGTACCATTTATATTCAACTATCATTGCAATCTGTTTTGAAAGTGGAATAAAGTAACCTGCAAAAATCTTTTAAAAAAGAAAAGGCATCTTGCAGAAAAACATTCAGGAGTACCATCTTCCAAATCTCACTCAAAATAGATAATAGCTTATGAAAATGAAGCTACACACACTCAGCCACGACATTCCCAACCCGTGTCTTAGGATGAGGAAGATGCATGATGTACGGCTTTGTCTGTAAGAGGCTTCAGCATCCTATAGTTCTAATTCTAAAGGAAATTGTAAAGAACAGCATACAACTTAACTCTTCAGGTCAATAAATTATTAGCAGGAAAATCTTTTTCTTTTTAGCATAAGTAGCACTAGGAAAATCTCAGTCTTTGGAAGTTAACAGGATATGTTCATTAAAATGCTCCCCTCCCGCCCCCCCATATCTGAGGCTTGAACGCAGCACCTTGACCTTGATCTACATCCCCAGCGCATTTTTATTGTTTGAGACAAAGTCTGACTAAGTCATTAAGTTGCCCACGCTAGACTCAAAATTTTGATCTTCCTGTCACAGTGCTAATGTACAGGCATGCACCACCATGGCCGGCTGGTTAGCAGGCTTTTTGATAAAATGTTATACAGGAGACAGAAATTTATTTTAAAAAGACACTAAATAAACCTTGCCAAAACAATTGCATAGAAAAATGGTG
>RJWT010019706.1:0-18290 GCA_004365215.1 Cuniculus paca | reverse complement strand
GAGAGCTGACAGGTAAGTCTAGAAACTGTTCTTAAGGGACTGGAATAACAATTGTAACCCCTAGGCTCTTAGGACCCTTTACTGATGGAGTCTGATATTTTGTCAAAAGTCCCCCCAGTTTTAGTTGTAATTACAAATTTTTGATGACCTATGAGGAAAAGGTTATAACAATTAACACATTATTTGTGACTAATGAAAAACTCTCAAGTTATTGTACATAGAAAACAATATGGCCCGTTTGCCTTACGAGTTCCCAGGTTTTCCCCATCTTGGACCCACCTCACCTCGTGTTTTACTCTATAAGTCTCTCAAAACACCAAAGTCTTTGGCAACCCACTTGGGACCCCTTCTGTCTCTCTTGTAGACAGAAGCTTTCTTTCTTTCAATAAATATATCCTGCTCATAAAAAAAAAAGAAAGAAAACAATACGCGTTGTATTTGTAGAACAAGTTTAAGCATCATTTTGATTAGTTGGCAACATAGGTATACATTACAGTATTTAGACAGAATAAAAGCTCTCCCCAGGATGAGAGGTGAACTTTTAGGCACAACTAAAAGGAATGGGTGAAGAGAAAGTGATGCCAGTTATAGCTTAAGTGAGTTATTTTTCCTAGTGACTCCTTTTATTGAAGTGTGATGACTGGAGAGTAGACCAGGGTTGGAGAAGGACAAAGAGACATGTGCCAGTGTCTAGCAATATGGCTTTTCCTCTATAATCATGATTACTGAGGGCTTCTCCACAGAGATAACAGTTCAGCCAGGAGGAGGAGGCAGAGTGCACTGCAGCCCGTTAGTCTTGTTAGACCAACTGGGGAGATGAATCTGCAGTCTCCATCCCTCAGAGTGTAATTTCCCTTCGAATGGCCACATTCACAGTCAGGGAATGGTGTGGGGGCCTCTTAAGGCAGTCCCTCTTAAGGTAGCCTGGCTTTCCTTACCTCTTAAGTAGTAATGGTTGAGCCTAGTAATTGAGCTCTTCTTGGAGCCCCAAAAATCAGACTTAGGGTCTGTTTTTAAAAACAAACAAACAAAAAATATTTAAGACCACAAAAAAGGCAGCTGTTTTTGTCTCTTTGCTTTCTTTCCTTGGCTTTTTCCCAGTCTCAATTATAGAATACCAAGGAGGCAGGTTTTACTAAAGTATCAAATGAACTACCTGGAGCAAAAGTTATCTTTTATAACTTTTTCTTAATATCTGGGGCTTAATAGGTAATAAATATGTCTTCAAATATAATCTATCCTATTGAATCAGGAGCTATGGACATATGTTTTATTTAATTTTATTTTAAAGATAAAAAAGCAATAATAACTATGATACAAAAATCTCAAAACAAGATAGTAGGAGAGTAACAATGGTTAATACATTGCATATAGTTATCTTCAAAGTAGGTGCTCAGATAATAAGATATAGGCATAAAAATTTGGTCAAACAATATAAGCACAAATCTTTCTTTTCAATGAACTAATAGAAATTAGTAGTATAACTATCTTTATATATATATATATATATATATATATATATATATATATTCCTTTTATTTTTTTCTCCTTTCTCTCATCCCAGTTTCTCTTTCCTTATGAATAGTTTCTTCCTGTTTATGGCACAGTTTGGATCTTATTTACCCTTTCAGCTTCTCAAACTAGGGAGACAATATCATGCTTGCACATGCAAATCTGATTTATGTCATTTATGAGTATGGTCTCAAGTTGTATCCATTTACCTATAAAAGTCTCAAGTTTATCCTTCTTTGTGGCTGAATAGTATAGCCCATTGTATAAAAATACTATGTCTTCTTTATCCATTCCTTGGTTGACATTTGGGTTGTTTCCAAGATTTAACTATTACAAATTGTGCTGCTATAAATATGGGTGCACATATATCACTGTGGTATAATGTATTCAGTTCTTCCAGGAAGATACCCAGAAGGGAAATAGATGGCTCAAATGGGCCTCTAATTCTAGTTTTTTTGAGGAATCTCCACCCTGGTTTCCATACTGGATGCACCAGTCTACACTCCCGCCAACAGTGGAGAAGGGTTGCTTTTTCACACAGCCCTGGCAGCATTTGTTATTGGTTGATTTCTTGATAATAGCCATTGTTTCTGGAGTGAGATGGAATGTCAGCAATTTTAATTTTCATCTCTCAAATGACCAAAAATGTGGAACTTTTTCATATTTTTTTAATTTGTCATTTGTATTTCTTCATCTGAGAAATGTGTATTCATCTCAGATACCCATTTTTGGGTTGAATGTTTGAATTTTGGGGGGTCTGTTTTTTTCTGTTCATTATATGTACCAGATATAAGTCCTTTGTCTGAGGGACAATTGACTAAAAATGTTTCCTAGCCTGTGGGTTTTCTTTTTACTTTGTTGGTGATTTCTCTTGACGTGCAAAAGCTTTTTAACAAGATTAGATCCCAGTTATTGATTCCTTGAAGTATTTCCCATGTAGTTTGAGTTTTGTTCATGAGAGCTCTGCCTGCACCTATGCCTCCAAAATTTGTACCTACTTTCTCTTCCAGTAGATTGAGTTTTTCTGTCTTAATATTTAGATTTTTGATCCATTTTGAGTTTATTTTAATGCATGGTGATAGACATAGGTTAGTTTTAGTCTTTGGCATGTAGACAGCCAATTTTTCTAGCACCATTTATTAAAGAGGCTACCTTTCTTCCAGTGAACATGTTTGGCCCCTTTATCAAAGATAAGTTGGCTGAGTGTGTTTGTAGTTGTGTCTGCATCATCTAATCTGTTCCACTGACCCTCAGGTATGTTTTTTTCTAGTATCATGCTGATTGTATCTCAGTGGCTTTGTAATATAATTTCAAGTCAGGGGTTGTGATACCTCCTGCCTGGCCTTTATTGTCCAGAATTGCTTTTACCTCTTATGGTTCCAAATGAATTTTAGGAATGTGTTCTCTGGTTCTGTGAGGTATGCTAATGGTATTTTGATCAGGATTGCATTAAATGTGTATAACAATTTTGGGAGTAAGACCATTTTCACTATGTTGGCTCTTCTTATCCATGAGTAAGGAATATCTTTCCATTTTCTTATATTCTCTGCATTCTCCTTTTTCAGAGTACTATAACTTTCAATGTATAGAGCGTTTACTTCCTTTGTTAGATTGATTCCTAAGTATTTCAAATGGCTCTTTTCAATATGTAAGTGTTGAACATCTTCTGGTGCTTAAGAATGCATTCCAATAGAGTAAGAGACTTTGACATTGAACCCCCATGCTTGGTGGAAGACCTCCAAATTATATAGGGGAAAGAAACTCAAAACCTGCTAGTTGTCCGATATGAGTTCGTGTTCTCTAAAATTGAAGAATGAATTTTACAAACAATGGAGGTCAAGAGCAGAATATGTTTATTGGGGAAAGAAAACTTCTGTCTGAGAGAGAGGAAGAAGGGGTCCCAAGTGGGTTGCCAATTTGCACTACTCTTAATCCTGCCTCTTTAATGCCTATGGGACCAGAAGTTGGCCACTCTTTTTAACACATAATCTCTCAGACCTATGTATGCAGGCAGGACATCAGTGACCCACCCCTCCAAGAGCCTGAAGAGGTGTGGTTCAGTGTTGGAAGTAGCTTTGTCCAAGAAGGACATCTAAAGGCAGGTTATGTATGGTCAGCACACAACAGGTCATTAAGTCCAAACCCTTTCCCATAGGGACCTCTGCTCAAAGAACAGTACTTATAGCTATTACTTGGGCATTGATACTAGGAAAAGGCAAATATTTAAATATCAGTACAACTCTGAATATGCCTATTCGGTGCTACATGCCCATGCAGCAATCTGGAAAGGAGTTTGCTGAGTGATAAGCAATCATCTATGAAACACAATAGAGAAATTCAACTTTAGAGGTAGTCTATCTTCCCAAGCAAGTCACTGTCATGGATTGCAAGGGATCCCAAAAAGACATGTTGAAGTCTCGTTGGGACAACAAAAGGCTGACAGGAACAAAAAAAAGACAGTCGTAGAGCCCCTCAGGACCCTAGCCTCATTCTCAGATCCTGAGGAACTATTCTGGTACTTCCTCAAGGCTTGCAGTGACAAACTGTAAAACTCCTACATGGAAAATGGTCATTGTAAGTTTCATGGGGCTAAAAGGAAAGTTATTCCTAAAAACCTGTAGAAGACCTGAGTCTCCTCTTCAAAAAAGCAAAACTCCAGTATGGCTTTTGTGCAGATAAGTAGAGACACTAATGATCCTAATTCACCGCAGCTTAAATAGGTACCTGTACTGAAGCGCCCATTTTTAATTAGATTAACCATGTGGGTAATTTTGCTAAGGCTATGGCTCTTAGGCTCTCAATATTTATCTACCTTTCTCTGTGTCATACTTTGTCCTTCACAAGAAGTGTGGAAATCTGACCTGCTCCTCATATTTGGGCTAATAGGAAAGCTTCTTTCTCCCATCAAATAGCACAACGGTCACTAATTCTTTTCTCCTTGACTTCTAACAGCTTTTCTCTTCAACTCATCCAGTGAATAACAGCATACTCAAAGTAATTAGAGAGCACACAATCCATAGCAGTTAGGGTCTAAAGCCTCTTCCAGCTGGAGGAAGTGATAGACTTCCACTCCCTTGGCACCACATAGACACGTATGGGGACACGTGTCTCTCAGGGGGGAATGAGACAGGAAGGTAAGACATAGCTAAAACTGGTTGGGAAAGGAGGTGTGATAAGATCCCGTAACACATGCACAGAACAGTTCCCAAAGCCCTGAATATGGACTTCTTGTAAGACTTTGAGCAGGTTTTTGACAGGATGGCCTCGGCCTGACATCAGCTTGAGCAGTGAGTCATACAAAAAGGACAGTCCACCTTGAGTTTTTGTCACTGTGTTCTCTCTTGGATGGTGGCCCACTCTCACACTGTAGGGTATATTTCTTCTCCTACTTGGCCCAAACTTTCTCTGCAGAGCTGTTTATTTTCCTACCTTTAATAAAACTTTGTATATATATATATCCATCATCATGTGGATGACACTGAGATCTGCTGCCAGCTGGAGCAGTAGCCCAGCTTCCTTCTTTCTTGGCTGTAGGGGTTGAGTGCCTGGACTGCTGAGCACTCTGAACCCAGTCCCAAAGAACGAATTCCCTAGGCCACCTCCATTCTGGAAAATGGTGCACGGGAGCCTTCTTTTGAAAGCAAAGTCTTTCACCTTTGCAATTTTGAGGCTGTAAACGGTAGAGTACTGCTAGTTCTTTGGATGTACTCAGTCTATTTTTCTATTGTTCAGTCCCCACGACTTGGATCTGCTTGACTTTATAATGCCGATTGTTTCAGCAACCAAATTTTTCTCTGCCCCATCTTTGCAGTCTGCAACTTTTTTGGAGTTTATGTTCTGGCCAAACTCAAAACTTTTCAAAATCATTCTGCTGGGAACTTTGTTCTTGATCCTCAGCATAACTATGGCTAAAAAGCCCTCAGCAGTAGCCATCCTACCACCTCAATATTAGATTCCCTTGAAATTTCTCCCACAAAGTTAGTGAGTCCGCAAACTTTAATCTAAGTCTCAGGCAAGTCTCTAGACATGAGCAAAATGCTGAGAAATTTTCTACCAAAGCATAACACACATGATCTGGAGTCCAACAGCCAATGGCAGTCCTTGTTCCTGAAACCTGCTGACCCTGGTCTTTATCAGCTGCATTTCTATCAGCATTCTGGTCTTCTGAGCTCTGACCAGAATCTCCTATCAGGCTTGGCTCACAGCATTCCTTAACCTTTTCGAACTCTTCTCCCAAGCCGGTTCCAAAGGCTTCCAAACCACATGGTCAGGCACAATAACAGCAGTGACTACACTTCTGGTATCACAAGCTTTCTTACTTATTTTTTTAGTTGCTGAGACGAAATACCCAACACCCAGAAGATGGAAGAGAAAAGGTTTATTTCAGTTTGGTTTGTAGTGGTTTCAGTTCACAGTCAGTGGGCTCCAAGGCATGGCAGCAGAGTAGAGGGGAATAACAAAAGAGAAATAGTCCATGGCATTTCAGGCAGAAGGCAACAAGCGGCAAGCAGCAGCAGCAGCTGTGAAGCCTACCTTCCCTGTCTTCCTTTATATTCCACCCAGGCCTATTGATTGGTGTCAGTCACACCCAGGGCAGGGCTTCTAGTATCTATACCCAGAACTATGCTAAATCCATTTAGTTATCACATGTCCTTAATCCCAGTATCACGTATCATAGCTTCAGCCCTACCTATGAGCACATGAAGCTTTGGGGGGACATAAGGGGTTTTGGGGGGACATCTAGATATAAGCTGTAACAGCTACTACACATGTAACCCTATAGGTTGGTCTCTTCTTGGCCCAGAGTGATCTGAGGTATGGTTATTTTTATGTATAAAAACCACCAAAGAGCCTCAGTGTAAATTCACTTTCAGCTTTATCACCAACCTTTTTGGTTCAGTTATTGAGAGACAGGAACTGGACACATTTGACATCTAACAGGTTGGGAGTCACTTCCCTGTGACAGCCTGGGCTCCCTCACCTTCTACAACTGGTGAGGACTTCATTCATTCTTGTGGGAAGGAGGTGTGGTCTCCTCCAACTGGGACACAGAAATCACCCCATGACTTGGATCTGCACTGTTTCTCTGCCCACAATGGCAAAGCTTCCAGATCCACCTTCTTGGGCCATTGAGGTACTGGTCCTGTGTAACTCACTGCTATTCTCCTTAACATGTGGTGCTGCCACAAGTTGTGGAAGGTTGGCAGTATTTTGCTTAGATGGCCAGGGTTGGGCCAATCATGGCCCCTAGACTGCCCCCATCAGGTCATTGAGATGTACTGGGGAAGTCTTTGCTGGTACTTCAGAGCCTCGACCCAGCCAGTGTGCAGCTGAGGAGAGAATCCAAGCATCTGGGGGTCTGTGGGGCATAGGCTGTGGCCCAATCTGGGCCCCAGAAAACCTGCTAGGTTCAGCTACACTTTCTGCAAGAATTCAAGAGTTGCTTTTTTTCTGTTGTGATTGGTAGTGATAGAAGGTTTCTAAAATGATCTGGAACTTCAGGTAGCCATCTTTACAATTTTGGGATGGGGAACTGGCCTAAGAATGAAATTAATATAGAGGAAGCCATGGCCAATAGACAGAAGTTACGTGATAATGAATATTTGAATTCAACTTTGTTGAAATATAAAATTCCTCCCTTGACTTCTGAGTTACATGAGATAGTACCTTCTTTTCCTTTTCCTTCTCCTTCTCCTTCTTCCCCTTCCTCTCCTCCTCCTCCTCCTCCTCCTCCTCCTCCTTTTTGTATAAACAAATGTGTGTTGCTTTCTTGGACCTGAAAATCAAAAAGTTCTGACTAATACAAATTTTATTGATCAATGTTTCCTTTTTTCTGTAACTTAGTTTGACTTTGCCTATGCATTTTAAAAATAAGATCAATCATTTTTATAGCTATAAAATAGCCATAATATAAAGTTTACCATTTGTACATATGAAATCCAGAGACATTAAATGCATTTATAATGCTGCACAACCATCGCTGCTATCAATTTAGTTCAGCCTTGGTACAAAAAAGGGCAATATTTCAGTTACATTTTCTTTGTTATAATCTGTCTCCTAAAAGGCCTACTCAATTACAGTAATGCAGGGTTAAAACCATTACACAAAGTTAACTTACACAAGCAGTGTTTGTGAGAGCAAAGAAATAATCCATCCTTGGGTCACAAGGGAGCCATTTCTCCCTGATACATGTTGAATGGACACAATCTTGTTGCACCTTGAATGCCCCTTAGTTTAATATTAGTATTGTAGAAGGGCTCATTCCGAAGAAAGACTTATTGAGAAGTGAAGCTAGCTTATGATTCAAAAACAGAGATAAATGGCTGCATAAACACAACTGGATTCCCACTGGCAAGGCAAGATGCTACAAGCTCTTGATCTTACAATTTGCAGTGTTCTCATGCTTCAATGTTTTTAAAGAATTATTTTGAAAATGTTTAAAAACTTGGAGCAGTGGAGAATACAAGACTTCTTGCAGGGTGTGTGTGGGGGCAGAGGGTGGGGGAACAGCATTTAGGGAAAGCTGGTAAGCTCACTAGCTCAGGTTTCATCTTTGTAGACAGTGCTGGTTTTCATTTAAAACCCTATGGGCATTACTGGAGGTGATCTTTTACTTTCTAACATTCAAATATGTATCTTTCCTTTTCTCCTATTGTTCCTCTGCTCAAAATTCCCTTTTCTCATTCTTCCTTTTCTTTGTTTTCATCCCCCACTCAATCTCAGAGACACCACAATGTATCACTTAGAGTTGTCCCCAAAGCTCTTTAGAACTCCAGAGTGAATCCATTCTAATCAGAAATTACCTTGATTTCAAAAAACCAAACCAAACCAAACCACAAAACTTCTGTTGTTCCCTGTTTTCTTGGATAGCTGCGTGGGACTTTAGAAATCATGTTTTCTCTTGTATATGCATGAAATTCCCTTGTAGATCTTAGACTCTTATGAGTTCAGGACTTCTGATATTTCAAGTCCATAGGTATCCTTCTGTGGGATGTACAGTAGAAATGACAATGATCCCAGTCAAGAGTTCTTAAGAGTAAATATAATGGAAGTGTAATTTTTTTTCAAATCTCAAAGATAATAAGAACTGGTGATAAGAGGCACTTCAAAGAAATTTATGATGATTAAAACATCTTCCCTGCTTGCTTCTATGACACTCATGATACTGAGGTTACTGTTGAATTGTGATTTCCTGATGTGTTGCAGATATTGAGAAACATTGCACCCCTCTAAGTAAAGTGAGGTTTTCCTTTAAAGGGATAAATTATTCTGGGTATTGCTTATCCAATTGCCTTTAACTCAATAAATCCAAACCAAGAAAATAATACAGGATAAATGTGATCCATTTTGGGGTCTTGCTTTTTTTATGGGAACATTTTAAAAGAGAAATTTCAGGGAGGCAAATGCCTAAGTGTGAACACCTAAGAAAGAGGTACAAATATGGTATCTGTAGGAAATTTGACATTAACTCCTTTGATGTTTGATCTTAATTGTCAACTTGAATGGATGCAGAGATACCTAAGAGATTACTAAAGCACACTTCTGGGTTCTGGGTGGGTGATGGGGTCCTTGGCCCCCTCTTTTCTGAGTCTTCTCCTGTGTTTTGCTTCCTGGCTGCCATGAGGTTAGTAACGTTTTTTCTGCCAAGCTCTTTCACTATGATGTTTCTGCCCAAGAGCCAGAAGACTATGGCCTGAAACTTCTCAAACAGTAGACCAAAATAAACCTGTTCTGCTTTAAATTGTGTATGTTCAGTGTTTGTCCCAGCAATGAAAACTAATGCATCTTTCTAAGCAGAATGCTTGTTTTTGAGATATTGCTTTGCTCATAGCATCCTGGAAAATGCCATGTGATACAGATAGCAATTCAGGCAAAAAAGAAATTGGAGATCATACAGTATCTCCTATTTGATAAGAAAAGTAATACTAGCTGCTATAATAGGCAAAAGCCAGTGGTTTAACTGATACGTTTCACTGGTTTACCATAATAGAAACTTATTTTCAGTTATATCAGGTTGTCTGGGTGGTGTATGTGTACCAGCTGAGTCCTTTGAGTTGGCAGGTGGCATTGTACTTAATCATTCAGGGTATTAAAATACTTCCCTTTTGAGGCTCTGGCCTCCCGTAGTGGGTTTTATTTTATTTTTGATATCAATTACTGTATTAGAGTAAATGCTGTTCTATATCTAGGTAAATCCTCAAACTCCATTGGCTTAACAAAATAGTGATTTACAGCTCATGAAGCCCAAGTTGAGATTTCTGGTTGGAGAATGGTCATTCATGTGGTCAGTCTGGGACCCAGAATACTTTTATCTTATAGTTCTACACTGTTCCCACCAAACTCCTATTAAGCTTTTGGAGTGTTCATTAAGAGACCAAATGGAGAAAGAGAAGAGGATTATGCACAGGTGTATTTGATGGGTTAGACCTTCAAAATGGGATGTCATGTCTACTTGTATTCCACGGATGAGCACTCAGTCACTTGGCCACAGGGGAGGGAGGTTGGGGAACACAGACTTGCTGCACTGCGAAGAGATAGAGCAAGGCGAATTTGGTAGCAGCTTGTCCATCTCACCAGCAGGCAGTTTGATAATTCCTACTCCTTTTCCTTCTTTTTCTTAACATCATTTGTTATAGCTTATATTTAGATGTACCCTCAAAAGCTCATGCGCTTATATTTGAAAGTGGCTGGAACCTTTTAGAGACCAAGTGCTCAAACTGCAACCACTTATCGCAAAGTGTCCACTTTGCAATTAAACCTGAATACTGAGATTTTAGTTTAGAAAAAAACCACTCCTACATTAACATCTTTTGTCTTAAAAGAAAAACAAAATAACAGAGCTTTCAATGATACCTTTTCACTGAATTTGTATTTGGCATGCATTTGTGTGCTGTTATACAGTGCTAAGCTGCTTGGGTGACTTAGCTCATGGGTCAACAGAGAGGGTTCTGCAAACCTGCTGTGCCACATGTGCCATAGGCTCACCCCCAGTGATCTAAGGTGTATGAATATGGGTTATGGGTGTGTGGTAACCAGATCAGTACACTGACTGGATTAGCATAGCTCTGGGTGTGGCTGAATGGATTTACTAAAGGCAGAATTCATAACCTGGGTGTGTGTGGTACCAACTAATAGGCTTGTAGCCTGGTTGGAATACAAAGGGAGGTCTGCTTTTGCCACTGTTGCTGCTACTTCCTGCCTGCCATGGACTGTTTCTTTTCTGCAGTGTCCCTTTGCCATGCTACCCCACCTTGGAGAGAGCCAGCTATAGAATGAAACCTCTACACATTGTGAGCTAGAATAAACCTTTCCTCCTTAAACTTGTGGTTGTTGGATATTTTTTCCTAGTAACAAGAAATTGTCTAAGACATAATTTAAGTAGATGCTTATGAGGTACTATGTATTTCACTTATTTGTTTCCACTACTGCAATGTAAATTCTCTCATAAAAAGATTTGTTCAGTGAAATTGTTTATTGCTCTCTCTGCATCATTTAGAACAGTGTCCAGCAGCTTATAATAGATGTTCAATAAATATTTGATGAACAAAAAGATTCAGAATTTTCTTTTTCCAGTTCCTAAGTAGTTCAATCATGTCTGCTTTGTTTTCTGTCTGTGAACATTTGTTTTTCTTTCACAGTGCTGGGTATTGAATCCAGGGCTTCATGCATTCTAGGCAAGTACTGTTACACTTGGCCACATCCTCAGCCCATGTAAAAGTGTTTTTTTGATCTTCTATTGTGTTTTTTCCTTTTGAGCTAATTCTATTGTGATTCTTTTTTCTCTCTGACTACTACAGAGAACCTGGACTGGGATAGTATCTATCTCATAAAATGGATGAGGGGCTTCAGGAAGCAAGTTATATCCATAGAACATATTATTTTATAGTACATTATGCATTCTTTCTTTCTTTTTTGTTCCCTAAAGTTGGTCTAATGTAATATTCCAGTGTTTGGAAAAATTGTAAATGACGTATGTATGTATGTGTTGGTAATGTGAGAGATTACTAACTGCCTTGGTTATTTTTCTCTCATTCCTGAGACAAAATACCTGACCTCCAAAATTAGAGAAGAAAAGGTTTATTTATCTTACAGTTTTTGAAGGTTTCAGTCCATACTCAACTGGCTCTAAGGCAGGGTGGTATGGCTGAGGGATAGCCCTTCATGGCACCTGCAAGCAACAAGAGCTTCCTTCCCCTATGTTGTACGCCTGCCCTGCCCCTGGCGGGGGGGGGGCAGCGCTCACACCACCAATCCCAGGGCTAGACAATGAACCAATTACAAACACTGGATTCAGCCACCTCCACGACTGCATGAGGCTTGGGGGGGCCACCTAGACACAAACCATAACACTAACTATTCAGTGAAATCCATTTTTGCCTTCTAGAATTTTTTTAGGCAGTCTGCTACATTGTGCAGGCTGTATTTTAACTCATAGTCTTCCTGCCCCAGCCTCCAAGTAGCTGGAATTATAGTGACATAGCATTGCTCCCAGCCACTTTTCCCTTCTATAATAAAAGGGTTGTGCTTTTCCATAGCTGCACAGCCAGTGACGCTGGTAACCAGCGTCTCTTGCTGGTAGGTATGACCATGTGAATAAGATGTTCTTAGTGCAGTGAGCAGAAGTGATCTGTGCAACTTTCTCAATTGTTTATAAAAGAATCTCCAGCTTTGGATAACCATTCTTTCTTCCTGCAAA
Source organism: Cuniculus paca (assembly GCA_004365215.1). Classification (NCBI taxonomy): domain Eukaryota; kingdom Metazoa; phylum Chordata; class Mammalia; order Rodentia; family Cuniculidae; genus Cuniculus; species Cuniculus paca. Next base: position 6,082 of record RJWT010019706.1, on the reverse strand, counting down.
TTTCCTGGAATAATACTTAAATGAGTTGTTGTATATCAAGTAAATGTGCTTGAAAATGAAAGAGTGTGGTTACCACTGTTATTCTAAAACTTCCTCTTTTGTTGACAAATTTAAAGTACAAAGTTTGCATTTATGAGAATGAGTGGCTTTCCTTATGAACTACAAGAAGTTTCAGCTTATCTTAGTCAACCATGATTGAACACTGAAGGCCTTCACCCTGACTCTTCCAAACCAGAAGTGTTTCCAGTTTTCAAACCTGAGGTATAATTCACATAAAATAAAACATACATTTCTTAAATATATAAATCATACAATTTGAAAAACCTATATGCTGTTTTAAGCATTATCCCCATAAGCCATAGAACACTTCCATCATTTCAGAAAGGACCTTTGTCTCCTTCCCAGCCAATTCCATTCCCAGTGACAATCACTGTCTTAATTTTTAATACTGCAGATTAGTTTGACCTGATTCATAATTTTACATAAATGAGATCACAATGTCTGGTTTCTTTCACTCAATTAAATGTTCTGAGATTTATCCATATTGTTCTGAATCATATCAAAGACAAAACTTAAGTCTGAGAAAAGATTTAAAAGGTGATTTATTCATAGACATGTGGCAAGTGTTGTTGTGTTAAGTGGGATTCAGAGGTGTTAAAAAGGAAAGTAAGTGTTATAGAGCAAAATGATGAAGTCCTGAAACAATCTCTGATTGGCTAGCATTCTATGAAGATGGAATTTTTGGAAGCAAGGAGAGTTTGTAATGGTTTTTCAGGTGCATTTGTCAGCCCTTGGTTGACTACAAGGTGTAAGGTGAACAGTTTGAGAGCACTTCAAAAGAAGATAAAGTGTTCAGTGTTAGGAATGGGGAGGCAAGTGGAGGTCAGTAGTGTTTTTTTGTTTTGTTTTGTTTTTTAATTTGTGGCCAGTTCTCATAATAGTCCTTTGCAGAGAGGCTGCCATGTCAGGCAATTTCTCAACCAGTATTTTGGCTCTTTTCATTGCTGAACACAATTCTATTCTTCATAATGTGACATTTCATACTAGACTTCAATTTGTTTGTTCATTGTTAAATTCTCTTATAGGTATCGCCTCTTGGCCTTTTGGCTAAGATCAAGTGTAGTATAAATTCTCTTATAAGTAAACTCACTACGTGAGTAAAAAGTTGCCAGATTTTTGAGTTAGGAGGCTATTGTTCATATGGAAAAGGGTTCTTCAGTTTCAAAAGTTCACCAGCCCCTGCTGTATCCTCAAACTAGGAACAACCCTGGCAACATTTAAAATGTAGATCTAATTATAGAAAGTCAATTTATATTTTTTATGTGAAGATTTGACCCATACAATTTTAGGGTTTGATTTCAGAAGATTCTTGACAAAATTCCTTTTTATGGTTCCAGAGGTTACTGATACTTATCATCCATTTGATGATAGTTTTTCATTCCCCCAGTGGGGAAAAAATGGAAATATAGAACTCTTGTTAACTAGCTTTCTCAAACAAGTCTCGCCAACATCCATCTGTGCTTTTCCTGGAAAACATTGACCTTATTACCACAAATGGATCATGTAAAGCTCACTATGTTCTCATGGGAATCTTCTGTGTAAATATTAGTATCAGTACTTATACTAATATTAAGGTATACTTTTATTAATATTGTACTAATATTTGAAATAATTTAAATAGTGGTGTTAGTACTAAGGTATAGGAAGGGACTTACTCATTGGACCCTTTTTAACTGGGGTAACAAAACTATAGGAGGCCTTTATTACCCATCTTTATCTATCAAAACAGTTATTTTAAAGGCACTATGATTCTTTACCCCTTTGAAGTAGGGAGAAATTGTTGGATAAGAACTACTGCTTGTCTTTTAGAGTGTAAAGAAGCCAATATCTAGTTAAGCATGAGAAAAGTAAGACTCCTTCACATAGAAGACAAAAAGTAGTGTGATACTTGAATAGTGTTTAATTTTGATTAGAGAATAAATAGGTATTAGAAATTGTTTTTACTGGCTTCTAAGCCTTTTAGCATTTAAATTTTTTCCTATAATTTATTTAAAAGAACCAAAATTAGGCCAATCTTCCCCCTCTAAGGAGTCATCTCTGGTTTTAGCAAGTCTTTAGCATAGTTACTAATTGATCTGCTTACATTTATCTTCAATTCATCATTACTTCTCCCAAGCAAGTAGAAGTATAATTTGCAAAATTGTGTTATCTACTTATAAGTACTCAAGTGATTTCTTTCTCAGAATTCTCTTTGATTAAATCCCTATATTTTACATGTCTCTTAAAAAATAATAAATTATTCAGTACTATTATTTTCATGTAGTAGATATTTATGTGAGAGGTGTCAGGGGTGCAATACTGAAATATCAATAAGTTTACTCTGAAAACAAATTGAAAATCCTGTAAATGAAAAGTTTCTGCATGAGAAATTTGCCAACCTGAAATTTTGCTTTTGAGAAAAAGATGTAGAGAAACGAGGAATAAAGATCTAAAGTGAGAATTCTTTTTTTAAAAAAAATTTTAAATTTTATTTTAAAGATAGTAAAACCCAACAAAACAAAACAGAATAAATCCAATCAAAACACAGCAATGAAATTAGTACAGAACATCAAAGCAGGGTAATAAGAAAACAGCAATGGCTACTATAGTGTATCTTGCTGTCTTTACACTAGCTGTCCACTCCATCAGATATAGCAAAATCAGAACAAAACAAAACAGAATAAAACCAATCAAAACAGAATATTGAGTAAAGCCAAAAAAAATTAATAAGAACAAAACAAAACAGAACAATACTAGATTTCACAAACAAGACAGAAAAAATCCCCCACATTTGCCACATTGCATACTGTTATCCTCCCTATAGATGCTCAGACTGCCAGCCCCATGCCTGTAAATTCAAGCAAACAGTACAATCCTTCAGTTGCTTTTTGTACCTCCATTGCTATCAGCTCAGGCTGACCTCTGAACCAGCTGGTGGCTTTACGGGGTGAGGAGGTTTGGTGATTCTCAGTTTGTGTACCGGTAGGCTCACAGGAAGCACTGACTTTTCTCTCCCTGGGCCCCACATGGTCTGCACAGCTTACCAGAAAGGCTGGCTAGTTGGTTCGTTGATCGGATCCTTGAGTCCCAGTGTGGTTGATTCTTGGGAGTCACTATCTGGCTTTTCTTTCTCTTCCTGGGCCCTGTATGGTTTTCAGGGCTTACCAGAAAGGCTGGCTAATTGGCTCATTGATTGGCTCCTCCCTGAAGTGAGAATTCTTAAGGTATGATTGTTACAGCTTGTGTCTAGATGTCCCCCCAAAACCTTATGTGGTCACAGGTGGGGCTTTTGCAGAGGTGGCTAAATCTAGAGTGTTGTGATGCTGGAATTGGTTCATGGTACAATGCTAGGCTCAAGGGTACTATGATTAAGGGTGTGAGTGCTACCCACCTTAAGTATTATAGATAATATATAAGGGACAGAAAGTACTGTGGTTGTCCCTCATTGCTTTGCTACCTTCCACCTGCTGTGAACTGTTCTCCTTTGTCATTCCACCCTGCCTTGAAATCAGCTGATTATGAACTAAAATCTCTACAAACTGTGAGCTAAATAAACGTTTCCTCCTTTAACTTTGTGTATCTGGTATTTTTTCCCAGCAACAAAAAAGTAACTAAGACAGAATTTGGTGCCAGACAGGTGGAATCATTGCTGTGACACTACTTGGCCATGTGGTGTAGGAGTCTTTGGAGCTGGCTTGAGGGAAAGGGAAGAGTTAGGAAAGGTTTGCAGAGGCTGGATAAAAAGGTAGAGCCAGGATGTCTTAGGCTTGATGCGAGATTCTGTTAAGATCTCAGAAGACCAGAAAGCTGGTAGAAAAGTTTCCAGTAAAAACCAGGCTTAGAAGGTTTCCTTCAGGAAGAAGGACTGAAAATGGTTGTTGGACTCCCGATGATGTGTGTTATGCTTTGGCAGAAAGTTTGCACTTTTCTCATGTCCAGAGATTTTTGTCTGAAAGTGAGATTGAGCCAGTGGACTAATTAGTCCAGAAGAAATTTCAAGGCAGTCTAATTTTGAGGTGGAGGCATGGCTACTGTTGGTGGCTTTTAGTCAGATTTATGTTGAGAATCAAGAGCAAAGAGACCACCAGATTTAAAATTTTTTGAGTTTGACTAGAAAGGAAGCTCCAGTAAAGTTGTGGCCTGCAAAGATGAAACAGAGGAGAAATTATTTGCTGAAAAGACTAGCAAGAAAATGGCAAATATTTTAGAAGGAGACATCAGAAAAGATGGCCTGAGGACATCAGACAAACCAACAGGACTTCAGTCTTTGCAGCCTCAGAGTTGCAAAGGTGAATTTACTTTGAGAAGAGATCATCAGAGCATCATGTTCCAGATTGGTGACAGCCTAAAGAAGTTGTTCCTTGGAATTTGGTTCTTAAGCACTTGTCCCCTTCAACCAAGAGACAATGAAGCTTGGCTACAACTTCAGTTGGCAGCAGATATTGGCATCATCCACATGGTACTGGTTTTAGGTTCATGCAGAATGCAAGAGTTGTCAGATCAGGAAGGTTTCCACCCAGATTTCAGAAGAAGGCCTGAAAGGCTAGGTAGAGTGTCTGTGAGAGGACAGTGTGCAAAGCTGTGAGTGTGAAGCCAAAGGGGCAGTGGAGACTCCAGTAGTTGGGGGAAGCCAGGAATGTGGATGGTCTGAGGAAAACTGCAAGGGAGCACAGCTGGCCCCAGAGAAAACCATGGGAGCTAATACCGCAGGCAGTGTCATAGGGGTGGAGACACCCAAGCTACTTGGAGTTTACAACTTGGCACAGATTGCTGGGGATGCTGGATGTGGAACTGTGGGATTTAATGTTTTCCATACTAAATTTTGGTCTTTCTTTGTTCCCATTCCATGCTATCCCACTTGTAACTTTTGGGATGGGAATGTCTATCTTGTGTCATTTTGTGTTGGGAGTGTTTAGCTTTGTTTTCATTTGCACAGAGGCTCACAGAGTTTGTCTTAAACCTCAGAGGAGAAGCTTGGGCTTTTCAGCAATGCTGAAACTGTTAGCACTTTGGCAACTCTTTGAGATGGACTAAATGCCTTTTGCATAAAGAGATGTTCACAAATTTTGTGGGGAGCAGGGCAGAATGTTATGGCTTGTGTTTAGATGTACCTCCAAAGCCTCAAGTGGTCATAGGTGGGGTTTTTGCAGAGGCAGCTGAATCTAGACTCTGTGATGCTGGAGTTGATTCCTGGTGCAATGCTTGATTCAAGTGCAGTAGGGTAAAGTGTGTGAGTGATACCCACCTTTAGTATGTTGGATAGATACAAGGGACAGAAAGAAATGTGGGCATCCTTTGTTGCTTTGCTACCTTCCACCTACCATGAACTGTTCTCTGTGACGCCACCCTGCCTTGGAACCAACCAATTATGAGTTAAAACCTCCACAAACTGGGAGCAAAATAAGTCTTTCCTCTTTTAACTTTGGGGGTCAGGTATTTTGTCCAAGCAATGAAAAAAGTAACTAAGACAATGTTATCTTAACCTTCAAAAGTATGAAACAACAGTAAGGCTTGATTTTCTGAGGCTGGAACTTGGGATTAAAATTGCCATCAATCAAAATGTCCACCATTCCCTTACCTTCACAGAGAAAATTGTTTATTAGACAGAAAACACAAAGAGCAGCATTCTTTAAATTTAAAAGAGATGGAAGATGCAGTTGAAATTTTGTATCAGAAAGTCATAGAACATACAGAAAAAACAAATTTGCTTTATCTGCATAGAAATTTCATTTGAGAGAACAAGCCCTGCCATGCCTGAGCCAGTACCATGTGTGGGCCACCTCTGGTAGGTGGACAGCCAGATCCCAGCCCCTTCCAGCTCACAGGCTGGCAAACAAGAAGTGCCATCCCCCCACTCCCCAGTAAGTGACTGGCTGATCCAGAGAAACACAGTCTCTGATGATAGCTATCAAGGTGAAACACAATTGGATGCCTGTGGTGCTTCGGTGTTTCACTTGCAGGTCTAGGGCCAGTGGTCTGATCATGTGTTCAGAGGATAGCAGTGCACAGCGTGGCATCTGGGGGGTCTCCTTCTGAGGGTGGT
>RJWT010019705.1:0-18282 GCA_004365215.1 Cuniculus paca | reverse complement strand
AAATGGCAGAGTTGTCTTCGAAGAACTAACTGGAAATATTAACTTGAATGTTGTATCTGTATTATGACAGAATGAAACATTCTTGGTCTTGGGTAGGAGAGTAGTCTTGTTCTTTTATTTATCAAGTGAATTGTAAATTTAAAATGCTTTTATGGATTTCCCATTGCCTTGTTTTGAAGTCCTGTGTTGCTTTCATGGTTTTGTTTTGATTGACTTTATTCTGTTTTATTTTGTTTGGTTTTATTCTCTTTAAAATAAAAAAATAATAAATTTAAAATGCTTATGCTAAGAAACTTTCCTAGGGATCTCTTACTTTACTCCTTCAAAATTACTCTGCATAATTTAGTGAATGTAATACTGTGTGCTCTCTCCTCTGATAATAGGCTAATCACACTCATCTGTGCAGAATTTTACAGGTTATAAATCTCTTTCTCATTCATTGTTTTCCATGTGATGAACACAAAAGCCTTACAAGTATATCACTCAAGTACAAGGAGATTAAGTGTCTTACTAACACTTAACTAGTGTTTGTCTATCCCCTTCCAGTGTTCTTTATACTGTAGCATGTCATCTCACTAACCAGTCTCACATACACACATAAATTTACTTTGTGCATTTATAGATTTTAAAATACTATGTTTTTGTTCTGTTTTGTTTTGTTTTTGGTACTGGAGATTGAACTCATGACCTTGCCTTTGCCAGGCAGGGGCTTACACCACTGAGCTAAATCCCCAGCCCTAAAATACTATGTTTTACATTATATTCTACTAGTATGTCTTGCAGAGTTGGATGGATGCAGAGTGAGGATAAGAGGCTATGGAGGAGAAATGTTAACTAAACCAGGTCTGGAATGTCTCAACAGAGCAAAATGCCATGGAGGTATATTCCTGAGAATGATTTATCAATGATCTACTTACAATTCGACATGTGTTGATTGATGCCTTCAACTTATTAGGCATGGCTGAAGCATGACCATATGTTTGTCCTGAGAAGGAATCAATCTTAGTAGCTAAGAATACAGGCTCTGAGGTCATAATGCCTCTACTCCAATTAGCTTTATGAATTAGACAAGTTCCTAGAACTACTTGTACCTTAATTCTTTATCTGTGAAATGAAGCTAGTAGTACGTGCCCACAAGGGAGGAGGAGTCCCTCTTTCATAGGATTTTACCTGGGTAAGTCAAGGTCATCCCAAATAGTCTTCCATTTGATTTCTGTAAAAGTAGAACCAAACTCACTTATCTCCCACAAGGGAGATAATGAGTATGGATAAAAGAGAAGAGAATCGTGATTCATGATCGCTTATCAAGATAAAAAGGAAGTGAGATGACTTGGGACTTAATTATTGCTGCAAAGTCTCTTCCCCTTTGCCACTTTGTACTGGCCAGAAGCAATCACAGTTCCCTCCTGTGCTCCAAGGCAGGGCGTCATACAGAGCATGAGCACCAAGGGCCAGGAGCTGCAGAGACCCACTCATGGGATCCTGGTCTGTCTGTCCCATTAGGAAGCTAATAGAGAATAGGCTGCTGATTTCATGAACTCCTGCATTTGGAAGATTCCAGTGCAACTTGGTCTTTAGCAGGCCTGAGGCTAATGGGTCTCCCATGCCTTGACTCTTATGCTCTGTGTATTCCTTCTTTCTTGCAGAAGACCTCAGTTCTTTTATGCCTTGATAATGTGACTACAGACTATCTTTTCTCATCTATGGCCTCTCTTCTACCCACACTATAATCCTTTTACTGGTCGATTTTGGTTCTATTTTTATGAATGTATCTTTCTCTTTGGAGTCTAAGTTTCATGTTTACTTTTTGAAGTGCTGTATGTACCTAATGAACTAATTTATTTTTTATTTATTTATTTATTTATTTTTGCAGCACCAGGGATTGAACTCACGACCTTGCGCTTGCCAGGCAGGCGCTTAGGCCGCTGAGCTGGATCCCTGGCCCTAATGAACTCATTTTAAAAGCTGTTTCTAGTGTGATTTCTTCTTGGTTATCCTATTATTCTATACATAAGAAGCTATAACAGCTTTCATCAGTGATCTCATTTTCTGCATCCCATAGTACTTTAGTTTCCTAAATTGATAAGAAACATTGCATCACCTTTTACCTCATCTTTGTCCACATAAGAAAAATAAAAGCACAGAATTTAATTACCACTGATGTCCACTAGGGCAATCGAAGGCTTTGATCTGCCGGACTTTCCTCATCTTTAAAAGCACAGTGGTGTGCTGCAGTAGGCACTCTTGACTGTACTCCACCGTGCACCTTCACCCCGTATTTCTTACTAGAGGTGCTGCCTCCAGTGAATAAAGAAGACAGACATTGTCCCAGTCTGTCATGCACCGTTGGTGGTCACAGACCCAATTTTGGCCGCTGAGAGGTGAGAAGATATCAGCCTGGGTTTCCTTCCTTTTAAAGGTGAAAGAAGCCTCTTTTGCTAACCTCTCATTTCTTCCCACCTGAGGATGTGGTGGTGCCAGACACTTAGGCAGAAACCGTGCATCCATGCGTCATGAGAGGAAGAAAATGGGAGAGGAACCGACCCAGGTTGTGTTGAGCCTGTGCATATCCCCTCCTTCTACCTATTTCAAAGTTTCTTTTATGCCAGATCATTAAATGCACTGGTGTTTAAGAGCCTGGGATGAGTACTTCATTGTCAGTAGCTGAGAGCATTGTCAGAAAGACAGTTAACCTGGATAAATGTTTTCCTCATGTGGTGGACCCTTGCACGCACTGAGAAGTGGATGTCTGTTCTTTTATTTGGCAGGTTTCAATATTGTCCTGTCTTCTGGACTCATAACTACTGGAAGCCTTCCATACTGTCTGGGATCTGCCTAAGCAGAGTGTGTAACTAGCTGCTTTTCAGTTCAGTACGACTTGGAAAATGAGCACAGTGTGGTGCAGGAGATTCCTCTCTGTAGATACCACACTGATTCAGTTGGGGAGTTGGAGAATGAGGTGAACAGAATTAATTTAGCCAACTGTCTGGAAACTAACATGACATCAGTGATAAGATTTAAATATCCAGGAGCTTCAGATTATGAATCAGTCCAAATTCAAGTTGCACAATTTAAATGATGAAAGGGCAAAACTGGCCATGAAGCAATGTAGGGATTTATTTGATGCAAAAACTCAAATGACCAGTAAAATAGATAATGCTCTGTTATAATACTTTGCAAACAACATCAAGAAAACAATTGAGTGGGTGTATTTCAAGCTCCAGGCATTGTAAACTCTTTCACTCTCATATACTTTATGCCTTCTTTAATAAACTGGAGAGTCTTGGGCCAGCTTCATCGGTGACGGTAGGTGGTCATTCATTTCACAATCCACTAATTTTCACGATTATTCAGTATTTTATGTTACCTAAACTGCTTTGGATTTTGTCTTGCTCAGATTGTAATATGGCAAAAGCGTATATGATTTCAGAATCATTAATTCAGTTGGTGTTTTCAGCAGAGTAGAGTTGCTCCCTCATTTCTCCAAGTACAGACAAGAATTTAAAGGTTTTAAATGTGCTGATGGTATATCAAAGTTTTTGAAATATACATTGATGGCATATTTCTTGTTAAAAAGTGCAAAGTGCATAGAAAATTTCTAGAAAGAAAACAATGGACATCAATTATAGTTTAATCCTATCTTCATGGAGACAAATGTATATTTACCTTAAATTTTAATTCAATTGTTAAAGTATTATTGTAATATGTTACAAATAATCAAGATGAGGTTATTTAAGGTTTTAAAATCTTTTTAATTTTTAAATTTTTGGTATGAACTTTTATAGAAAAATTTCAGGACTATGTAATAAGGGTGCTTAGCATTATGGCTGATCTCTGGGTCCCTCCTTTCTGCCTTAATTCTCCCTCCCTAAAGTTTGAGGCTCATTGCAAAATTCTGCTCAGCTGCCATAGAATGTATATGAATACATAGGGGTTGCTCACCTACAATTTTTCAGGACTACTCAGTTTATTTGGGCAAATTTTAATGGTTGAAAAGTTCTTCTTAGAATGAAAGTTTGCGATTCTTCTTAAAAAATAATTAGTATCAGTTTGACTCACTAAAATCTCAGGCCAAAAAAACTAATCTTTTTATTTGTCTTCTGCATGTGTGCATGTATAGATAGATGTATTTATCTATCCCTGTAATTTATTTATGCATCTATCTCTCAAAATGTAAAGACTTATTAAACATCATTTAGGTAAATTAGTCATTGAATTATCACATCTTGATTTTAATATTCCTCCCCATCTTCTTATCTGGCCACCCTCTATGGTGATTAGAAGCTCAACAACATGCAGCTCTACACAGAAGCTTTGGAAGAATTTAAGAATTGGCACGCACGTAGCTTCCCTCTCCTGGGAGCACAAAGAACAAGCAGAGTGCACTGTTTTCATTGAGGGACTAGGAGACGTCATGGCTCAGCCTGTTTATAGATTTAGTAGACATTACTCTGTTCCCCAGTATCCAGGTCTCCCCATACCAGAATACAGAAGACGCTATCCCTTTGCAGTTGGTTAAGCTCATCTGAATTCTTCTGACCAATGATTTAGGAGCAGAAGGAATACAAGTCATTCTCTTGCAAAGCATTTAATTTCTAGTGTCAGAATTCCTTTCTCCACCCCAGCACAGTGATTTGCAGGAGGCATTGGGTTGAGGTGACAGTAGTAGCTTGGATCACTGAGGCTTTGGGTGGCATAAAGCCGTCCTGAACAACTGACCTGTAACAAGCTTCACACAAATGAGAAATAGCAGTTGTATTACATAACTCATTGACTACCATTGCACAACCCAGGACTGTAATGATCAGTTCTAAAAGTCTGAGAACCATAGAAATGGGTAGCTGGCTCAAGGAAGAATTTTGAAAATTGCTCCTGTGGAACTGAAATTTGGGGAATATGGGAGAGCTGTTGAAAAGTGAGCCCATCCAACCTGTCATATCTGTACCTAAGAAAGATCTTAATTCCCCCTCAGAACAGCTGGGTGAGGTTGTTAATCTAATATTCAATTACAATATAGAAGCAATGTAATTTGCTGTGGAAGTATTTTTAAATTTGGAAAATCCCAACGGGCTCAGGATATATTATTCAAGAAGCTGAATGTATGTGGTACTAGGAAGGAGACAATGGGTATATATGAGAGTCATAATCTTTCATTAAACAATTGTTAGTCCTTCTGTCATTTCTGCCCTAATTTGTGCACTCAAAACCAACGTCTTTTAGTATATTTTGACCACAGACACTTCTGCTTATGGGTAATCTTCTATGAAAACTTGTTCTCAAGACAAGCATGCCCCTGTTGGACCTTCCCACGCTCTGGATCCTGTTTACTCTGCTCTCCTGATCATGTAGGGCACTTTGTCATCACTGTCTTCTTAGATGTGCTGCTTGTGGGCTGGCCTCAGTGGATGAATGATGTAGGTCACTCCACACCACACCCCTCTTTTCCTGACTAGCCTTTCATAAATTCCCCATATTGTAACGAGAACTTTAAGGGTCTAATAGATTGACTAAAATGTTAGGGTACCAAAAAGAGCACGGTGTAGAAGAGTCAATTAAAAGCTGAATGTTAAATACAACTGCTCTCAAAGGGCAAAGAAAAGATTCAACCTCCAAATTCAGCCCTTATCCCCACATGGAGAGCCTTCACTTCCTACTCTTGATCTTGGTCATGAAACCTGCCCTCGAGCATTCTTCCTAAGGAAGTCTCTGTCATCTGTCTTCTACTCCCCTCTATGAAAACTCCACCCTCTACAAACAGGTTTTGTCCTGCGATCTCCTGCTTACTTGATAGGCCTGCTCTAGACTTAAGCAGAAACCAGAGTCTGATGGGAACTTCGATCTTCACAGCGTTTTCTTCTCCTTGGCCTCTGTCAGCTTGAGGTACGGCTTTGTCTCCTGTCCTCTTGGTGTTCAGTGAATGGCTTTATACCGTTATCAACACAAAGCAAGTTACATGCATATGGACTTCTGAGTTGTCATCTCCCACACAATTTAATAATCTCAGAAAAAATCCAGTCTGTGGGCATGTGAAGGTAAAAGAATTTCTAATCATAATGTTTCCTTCACTAATTTCCTTTCCTCAAGGATACAAGTACAGTCATCTGTCCCTGCTGATGGGAAATGTACTTGCACCATTATAAATAGTGCAGCCTACGATGAGAATGAAACCACATTTGATTAAATCAAGTACAAGAGAAGACAATACAATCAAAGGACAAGTTAAAGGATGTCTAAGGTTAGTGCTGGAGTTACAGAGCAGGCTGTTTTGCAGTAAAATCTTTACAAGGAGAAATACACTCTAAAATAATGATGAAAGGTAGAGCGTGGTAAATACGTAAGACACTATTATCATTGTTTATTATCGTTATTACACACTGTATCTATTTGTATGTGTTATGCTTATATATGACTGGCAGTGCAGCAGATGTGTTTACACCAGCATGACCACAGATACATGTGAGGAATGCCTTATGCTAGTATGATGTCACAACAGCTATAGCATCACTAAGTGATACCAGAACACCACCATGTTAGCAGTCTGTCCTTAACTAAAACATCATTATAAGGTGCGTGGAGGTAATCATACCGAGCATCTCTAGAGTTGCAGTACTGGGCAGGACAGCACTGGTTTCTGTAGATGACTCTTAATTTTATGTTTCTTGATAGAAGTCCTGGGTCTCTCAGTGCTTAAGAAATACAGCCAGTAAAGGGCCAGTAACCCTTTGATATCCACTTCTTTTCAATCTATTTAAAAAAGATGTGAACTTACAGCTTTTCAACACCTGATGCTCAGGAGTATTCTTAGGTAGGACATCTTTCTCACATCCCTGCACAGACTCTGGGCTGAAATTTGGGGCAGGAGGAGTTCATTTTCTGAGCCCACTGTAAACCTAACATTAATTTTTAAACAATTATTGTCATGTCTCTTTTTTAGAGACAAAAGCCAATATGTGTGTTTCTTCATAATTTTCCAGTAGTTGATAGTAGCTCATAAAAATTTTATAAGTGTACTTGAATTTGGGATCAGTATTATCTTTTCTGAATTTCTAACTATGATGAGAGGACATCTTCCCATTAACCCATTTCAACAACAAAAGTTCTTGTCCTGTGTCTGACCATCATGCCTCTATTTCCAAATTGTCATTCCTCTTCACCCACGGTTTTGAATGTGAGAGTGATGTGCCCCCAAGTGAAAACAGTTCTTAATCATTTTACAGTTTTTCTTTGTCATTTCTCCGGCAAACATCTCCTGTTTTCATTTCCTTTTGTGGCTTAACTATTGTGATGAATGCTTTAATAGGCTGAAACCCACCTGATAGTATGTGAGGAACATCGAGGAGACATGGATTGCAAATGTCGGAGGGGTGCAGTACCTCGACACGGCTGACGAGTCGTGTGGCGCACGCCTGCCTGGGAGCCAAGCTATAAATTATGCTGAGGCTTTTAGAGAGGAGGGTTCTCTTGCACAAACACAGGTGGGAGACTTTTTACATTTTGTTTCCTTTTGCCTCTTTGGGAGAAACATTTATTGCACCCCTGTAGAGCTAAAACAGGAGAATTGTACTCAATAATAGTAAATCTTAAATTTATTCTTATCTTGGGTACCTTTCCGATTCTGGCTGATAAGCAGATTGGAATCAAGGGAATGACTTAAGAGTAGCAGTTCTCAGGATATTTTAAATTAAAGTTGGTTGGGAATTTATTGGGCTTCAGAGTCTTCTTTAGATATTTCAGTTTTTGGATTGAGGGATTGAGGGTTTTTCTTTTTTTTCATTTGATTTCTGACCTTTCTGTCCATATCCCCACTCTACGAAAATGTCAATTTTAGTTTTGCTCTCAAGTAGTTAGAGCAAATAATAGGCCAAAGAGTTTAAAACTACAGGTTTGGCTTATTTTGGAGTTTTTTTCTTGAGATATAAGTTAGCCTTTTTCACTCTCTGCATACCCTCTCATTATGGCAGCCCTTTCATCCCCTCTCCCTCATCCTTCTCTCCACAGATACTATTTAATAACCCTTTGCTCTCTACTAGCCAGTTCTTATTCCCTTTCCAACACATGCCATCTGTTTTAATATGTTTGAACTACCATATATAATCACCATATATTGGTCCCATTGTCCTTACGCTTGTTCCTTTATTTCTCTCCTTCCATTTCTAAAATATCCATTAGGAGGTTAGGTCCAAATCTAAATATTTCCTGGATTCCAGACTTTGATCAACTACTAGATAACAGTTATGACTTCGAAGTTCAAAGGTGCTGACCAGAACCTGACCTGGCCTCCCCTATCAGCCAGATCATTTTCCGGTTTTGAGAAAGAGATCATTCTAACAAATGGTCTCTGCTATGGTGCCTACTCCAAGTTTTGGACTTTCTTAGAATATTCTCTAACTGTGCTCCACACACTGAATCACTGGTTTACTCAGGACACATTAATTTGGTACCAACCATGATGTTAGACTTTGAAGATACAAAGATGAATACAATGGTCATTTCACCATTGCAATGAATGCCATGTGCATTCTTAAATTCTTTGTCATTGTAACACATGTCATCTGTTTGAATGAATTCTAATAAAAATTATTGGCCTATACATATCATTCTGTTTCTCATATCTTTCCCTCAGTCCTATGATTTTAAGTCTATCTGTGTTAATGCATGTTAATGTACTAGCTAACATAATGTGCAAAATAGTCTAATAGATTCCAATAGTTGTGCATGGTTTCATAATGTATATTTGCTTACTTTCAATTGGGAGAAAGCAGACTATTTCCAATACTACAGTGAAATCAACATTAAACATGTCCTTTTATAGTGCTGAGAATTACTCTGTGAAATATACCCAGGAGTGGCTTTGCTGGATTGAAATGTATCAGTGTACTTCATTTGCTTAAGCAGTTGCAGAATAGCTTCTACCCACCAAAAATTGACCATAAAGATTTTGTTCTCCACAGAACTTGCTACATGTAACAATATTTGGTTTTCTGATGTGATCTACCTCAAGTCGATATACCATTTCTGTTTTAATTTGCATTTCATAATTACAAGTAAGTTTGACTATCTTTCATCCTCTTACTGGTGTTTTGAGTTTCTTCTGTGAAGAGCTTGTTTATGTATTTTGGTAATTTTCTATATCTTTCTTGTTAATATGTGGAATTTTCTGTTAAATTCTAGGCTTTTTTACTGTATTTGTGTCAGATTTTGTCAGTATCCTTTCTTCAGTGTGATATCTTTCTATTCAATATCTTTTCTCAGTCATCCATTAATTTTTATGTTTTGTCCCTTGTTAAATTGAAATCCTTAACTATAATGTTACTTAATTCATTTTTTTGTGTTATTATTTATGCATTTTTTGCGAGAAGGGGGTACTAGGAATTGAATGCAGGACCTTGTACTTGCCAGCCAGATGCTGTGCTGCTGAGTTAAATCCCTGGTGATTTATGCATTTTTGAGCTATGCTTTAAATACATTTTTCTGAACCCTGAATCATAAAGATATTCCCTGACACATTTTCTTTTTAGTGTTATAATTTACTATGTGCTTTTAATGTATCCCATTTAAAATTCACTCAGCACAGTCGCACTGTATTATTAATCCACACAGCAAATCAGTTTTCCCTTTTGTCTGTTCTAAAGCACATGTCTTTTACATAGATGAGGAAGTTGAGGCTTGGAAATGTAACTTCTTTGCCCCATAATTTAAGTAAGAGAGCTATGATTCTCACCTAGGTTTCTTACCTCAAAATTCTTAAGTCTGCTCTGTGTTTCCAATGGATCTTGCAATCTCCTTTGAAGGCAGAGGTCAGGCACTGCCCCAGTTTTATTTCCAGCATCCCTGAGAGCAATGATGGCACATGCAATGGCTCGCTACATATTTGTTAGAGTTGCAGTACTTTGCTGTAGTACTCTCTGTCCTTTTACCCTCTGCAGATGATCATAAAAGTTGTAAAATTGCTTTTCATCCATTCTGTGACAAGCCCTGTTCCCAGAATGCTACCATCTGATTAGATTTGCCTCGGCATCTGAAGGCTGGACACAGTCCAGGGCTCGCTGGTAGAGAGTTGACACCACCATTTGACTTGGAGGGTGGTACTTTCATGACTCATGAAACGGATCCAGTAACTAACAGGAATGTCAATGAAGGGTTCAAATCTGGGACACATTAAGGTAATTGTGTGGACCTAACAGCTTTGAAGACATGGATTTTCGTCTCTATCTTGATGCTTCATCAGGGCCCATCCTGAATGATGGGCTTTCTGATGATACACTTGCAGACTTAATGAGTGCGGCTGTCTCCTTATCCAACTGTGCTTTGTTGGAGTGGGTAGTATGGAGGAAATTCAGTCCCGATCTTTGGTTTTCTGCCATGGATGACAGGATTTGGATGCCTCTGTGAGTTTTCCAGGTGTTGGCCGTGTCTGACCTAACTTTCTGCCAGCTCATAATGCAATGTGGCTTCCGTAGGGAAACTATCAGCCCGTCTCTGAGCCTGTTTGCTTATGTATTTCAGTACAGCCATCAGCATTTGTCTGGAAGATTGCCTTAGAGGTTTTAGTGCTGGTTGACTATCTGATGGGAAAAACAAAGCTGTCCATGAGAGCAGAATTTAATTTTTATGTTGATGCTTTGAGTTTTGTATTAGTTGAGAGAAGTGTAGGGAGAAAAAAAATGAAACAAACAAAAAGTGTCAGATTAAGTCCATGTGACTTTGTGAGGTGGGACTTAGCTCCAAACTGTAGCAATGCTGATTTAACCTTAGTGGTCAAGGTACAATTAGGATTTAGGAGCTGAAAACATGACAGTGTGGACTTCATTCTGGGAAGAACCATGAAATCAATTGGAAAAGTACTCATTCTTTTATGGATAAATATAGCACTCTGATGAACCCTGACTGCAGTCTTAGTGCTGGGGATGCAAACATGCACTAGAGATGACCGCTGTCAGTAAGACGTTAACAGTTTACCCAGAGTCAGTAAGTTCATCATTATGGGTACTACTAATGGGAAGATGTAGCATCCACACTTCGAGAAAAATCAAATAACTCACCAAATTCATTCACCTGTGTAATAACTGCCAAATCTAAGAATTGGTTCCAGGATTTCTCATTCTGCCATATACTCTTCACACAGTGATGCAGTTACCAGGTGACCTCCACATAAAGAAGCTGGAGGAAAAGGTAAAGAACTTCATTCATTCACTGGAGATGGGATATTAAGAAGGGATAGTGATTCACTGAGGAAGCAAATGAAAGAGTTTCGCTTAGTAGGAAACAGTTACTAGAAAAGTAAGTACGAGCACAGCAAAGAGCCCATAGCAACAACCTTTATACCCCTTTTTATTGTCCCTTTTATCTGTCCCAATTCTTCCTGGGACAGAATTGGTCTTGGAGTTGGGAGTAGGGCTGGTGATGAACCAAGTCAAGAGATTTTTAAGGATACTCAGCTATTAAGTTTAGGAAGCCAGGTATATAAATCATAATGCAAACTAGATCATTTTATCCTTTGTCTAGTTTGTTTTGACTGTTTATTTTTAAATGACTTCCTCAAAATATTTGGATACAGATTTAATGGAATAAATACTGTTATCACATCAACATGCACTATTTCCGTTCAAGAACAAAAACCATCATCAAACCTCAGAGTTGAAAATGATACTTAAAGTAACTAAACATTTGCAACCACAAGTTGAACAAAACACATTATGCTTCATATAGACAAACTATAATTATGAAAAATATAAGGTTTAACTCACAATTGCCATTGGTTTGAGGTGGTTTTATTCTTCTGTACTTTTCTGGGATGTCCCTTGGAGACATTTTAATCCAGAAATATGGCTTAGCTTAGTAAAGAGCATGAGCTATGCAATTTACTACTTGGGTTCAAATCGTTTCTTTATCAATTAATAATATCCTTGAATGAATTTTACCTCCCTCGTACCTCAATTTCCTGAGGCATAATGACATGATCTATCTCATAGGAATATGGTAATCATTAAGTAAGTCCCTACAAACAAACCACACAGAATGGTGCCCGGTAAAAAATAAACTCATATGCCTCTAGTCTTCCTCAAATTCTTTGTAATACTTTTGCTACTTGCAAAATATTATAGTGATAGAAATTTTAAAATCAGATATTTCAAGACATTAAGTTTTTCTAACTTGCCAAGTGTTTAGTTAGATATGGTGTTGCTTCAGCAGAATTTGCAATGTCTACGCATAGAACATTTTCTTTCCATATTCCAAGTGGGCCCTGTAATTCAATGCAGCTACCATTATCTCCCTGCTACAGTCAAGGTTAAGAATCTCCAGCCTTGGTCATTCTTTGTAAAACAATTCCACGTTAACAAGGCATGCTCAGTCCCAATAAAGATGACTTGGAGCCAAGTATGTATTCTTATGTAAGTGTGCCGCAAAGATTAGTGGTCTCAAATAGCATTATAATCAGAGGTAAGGGGAAGGACTCCCCCGGTTTGCCCACTGCTCTAGTTAACCCACCTACAAGCCAGTCTGAAAACAGTCCATTGAAGTAAAGAATTCATTGCCAGGTGTTTAGGGTTGGGATAATGTAGACAGACATACTGGCTCTTCTGATGATTGTTGGGCTGGTCTTCATAGGATGATGAGAAAGAGATAGAGTGACTTGAAGTGTTGTTGCAAGTAACTATTTTTGCACCTCAGAGATGAGATAAATTCTGCACATCGATATTAAAAAGAAACCTTAAAAATATCAGTAAATCACATTGTTCTTCAATCTATATCAACTTAAATACATTTTGGTATCAATTTTGCAATCTGCAGACAAGTGTAACTTCTAGTTTCTCAGCTTATTTAGATTTCCAGTTGAGTGCAAGAGGACATTGGGAAAAGACAGTACACCTTCCTTCAGTGATGTATAGGGACCCCAGGGAATACAGACAGGTCTGCAGCACCATAGGTAATATTGAGTATTACTTTTTAGATTTATAGAAAGATCTATTTTGTCTCACATTTTATTCATTATAGTGCCATAGCATGTATTTCTTTTCCATAGATAAATATTTTTGAAATGTCTATATATGACAACCTTTTCAAGTCTTTTTTGATTCTGTATATCTCTTTGCAAAATTTCTACATACTGAAAAATATTGCAATTTTCTCTCTATTCATCTACTTAGAGCATGCTATGAGTTAGGTGCTATGGTTGGAACTGGGGATACAACTTAAAATCTCTTTCATATTTAAACTCCCTGAGTCTGAACTCATATAATTTTTCTTATTTATAGTGCTTCAAACAACATTAGAATGAAAATGAACTATTAATCAGTAATTAGGCTGACCAAACCTGTGTGAGGGAAGGAAAAACCTCTTCTTTCCCTACATGCTATTGTGTTCATCAGTAAAGCAAACTGATTAACAGTAGCTTTAATTTGAGAAGTAATGAGTATGAAAATAGCTAATTCCATCACATGTCCATTTGTGTCTTTCTTTCTCTTTCTTCTGCCTACAACCCTAGCCATTCTACATACATTGACACATTTCTGGCCTGACCATATGTCATTGGCCTAATGAATCAGTGGAATCTCATTTGTTCTTGTAGACTGAATTATTAGCTAGTGTTCTCTTTTTGCCCAATTAGAATAGGAGAAAATATAAAACAGTAAAAGAATTATACAATATTATTTTTAGATGTACCATGAGTCAATCCCAATATATATTTAGCACTGTTTAAAGCACTATATAAATTGCTCAGTTTTTTCTCCACTAGTCAAGACTTCTCCATTCCTTCTCAGTGAGATTCCATGTATTGAAAAAAGTAACTCGAGGCAGAATTTACCAAACCATCTGATTTGCACTTCTTGATACAAAGCCAGGGATTTAAATCTGTGAGTGATTCCTTTTCTTTCATTTAGGAAGATAATATTATTTAGGAGGAACTTTCTAAGTCAAACATTATGAGCTTATTGTGGTCTTGAGGTTGTAACCTTCATTTGAACTCATGAAGAGTATCCGGTCATTTTTTTAAACTTTCACTCTAAACAAGAAGTTAATTTGGAGGTGGGGTTCAGAGAAGATTATTTAGTTCTTTTTAAAGAACATCTTTGTGAATCAACATTTCAGTGTTTCAGAGGTTCTTAATTAATCCCATTACGTGACGATATAGGATAAGTTATTTTTACAGGGCTTTTAACTAGTTACTGATGTAATTTGTTATGCATTGTTTACCAGATGATCCTTAAATTACCCTGATATTTGACATTTTCTTTAAATAAAGGAAGACACTTTGAACTTATACATTAAATACATTTTTAAAAGAAAGAGCTGCTAATATGTTATTTTTATACTTGCTATTTTCAATTCATAGTTATTATAGTTTTAAAAGAATTGAAAGCAAATTATATAGAGCATTCTAAAATAATTTGTGTTCTTGGTATTTTCCTTATTCCTGGAAAGGTATTCATATGTTTAAAACTGGATTTAAAATTTTACAGCAGTTTTCAAAAACGTAAAGCCAAAATCCTAAGGTTTTTTTTCATAGTATCTTTCCTATGTCTGGAAAGAATTTTTTTGGTATTCTTGAAGATTAATTTAAGATAGCTAAGCTCTTGGAGAGAATTAGTTTGTGAAGTTAAAAATGATAATGGGAGATGCTAATAGAAGGGAAGAGCCTGGTCCTGTTATCTATGTGTATAATGTACAAACTGCTACTCGTCTTTCACTTTCTTTACAGTAGTGCCACATTGCATCAGTCCAGTTTTTGTTATTATACTGTCTAAGGTGGATAAAGAGCCTCGTTTAGCTCACACATGTGAAAGTGAAAGTCCAAAATCAATCAGCTCCTTTTGTTTGGCCTCTGGTGAGGGCGTAATGGCCAATGGTATCGTGGTGGGAGCAAGACATCAGAAGGTGGAGGGTGATGCAGAGTCGGGCTTGCTCTTACAGCTCCCTCTTGTAAAGAGATCGGGAGTTCCATGAGAGCTCCCAGAGTCCTTTCTGAGACCTGACTTCCTCAAAGACCTGACTTTCTTCTACTGGACCCCACCTCTTAAAGGTGCCAGCGTCACTCAGTATCACCATGGTGGGGGCCACAGTACATGAACACTTGGGGACACATTCAAATTAGACTCAAGCCATAGCACACAGTAAGTAATCATGGAGATAGACTGCTTTGCGTTCCCACTCACATACTCTGATGAACAATTAGGTTTCAATTCAAGGCAGGTTGAGGGGGTGTCTGCAGATTAATACTTCCCAAGGATACTTTTTTTTTTCTTTTTGCTATAGTCACAAAGTTCACATCGTATGAAAGCCTGGGGAAGTCATAGTTCTGGCCATGGTAGTCATTTTCTGTTTTGATGACTTACATGCTATTGTGCTTTTCTCATGCTGCAAATGCATCTCCCCAATGTGCTGTTAAAATTTAGAAGCAAAAGAACTTTTAAAATGAGAGAACTTATGTGGGAAAGCACCTTAGTGACTGATGATGAGGTGTGTACAGTAACACCTTTCAGAAGCCAGCCTTTGCTAACTTTGGAAACAAGCAAGTTAAAAACAACTCAAGAAAAACTGGATGTGGTTGGTATTGAATAGACGCTGTGTAATAGTACATGTAGTAAAAGTGACGATGGGAATGTTGACACTGATTATTAATAGCGTGTAGCGTGTATATTATAATATAGTTATGCTAACTGCTTTTGCATATATAGTAATTCTAAACCACTCATGAGGGAATGTATTTTAATTTCTGTTTAGTAAGTTCAAAATTGCAGCTCACTCATATTCCTTATACACTTTATCCATGCAGGACACTTTTCATCTATATAAACTTCCATGTACTATTAAGGTTTATTATTCATGTCAGGTTTAATACTTGTTTGTAGAAGACTACTGCAGCTTGATTAGATAAGTGCTTCCTCAGCACTGTTTTTCTTCTACCTTTAGTATAAAAGCTTCTAAATTAATTGATAAACTGGCTCATTCTGGATTCCGTGAGACTAGCTCTTCTTCATAAGCTGGTCCATGAAATAACCTAGGAAATCTTTCTATTCTTTCTGGCCAATACTCCTAATGTTATGAATATTTTTCATTCATAAGAAGCCCATGGATACCTGGCACTTGTATTAGTCAGAGTTCTCCACAGAAACAGAATATGTGTGCCTGAATGTGTATATGTACAACATCTGCATAATATATTATATATTATTATATATACATATTATAAATAACATATGCAGCACATAATATGTATATAAAAATATATATATATATATTTTACGTTGTATATACAGACACATACCAAGGTAATCAAAATGTATGGTGAATGTTTAAAATTTAAAAATTTATTACAATAAAAGGCATATTACCATTAGTCTCTTTTAAAATACTCTTCCTCACTTTGAGCATACTTATCCCATCATTTTACCACTTTCTGAATCAGTTTTGGAAGTCCTTTTTCATTAGTGTCTTTAAGAAATGTGTTAAAAGATATGGTGAATGCTGCCGGGTGCCATCCAATGGAAAGGCGAACTTAGAAAAACGTAACAGTGTGTCTCCATCTACTGTATTCACTGGATCGGGCATTGTGAAACTTCTGGTTCTCCCATCAAGTCAGAATGACCACGAAAGATCAATATTTTGAATCTATTCAGGAAATCAAAGTTGCCATAACTATGCAATTAAAGATACTCAGAAAAGAAAGTTTCCAGAACTGTTTCAAAAAGTAGCAAGAATGATGGAGTAAGTGTGTTCTAAGTGTGGGGGACTAATAGTAATATGCCTTTTACAGGAATAAATTTTTTTTAATTTAAGCATTCACTGTACTTTTTAATCTCACCTCATATATAAACAGATTCGTGTAATTGACTCGTACATTGTAGAGATAGACACGTCTCACTTTCTGCAAGCTTGAAGACCCAGGAAAGCCAGTGATACTACTGAGAACAAAGGAAATAAATGAAATAAATCTCAGTCTGAGGACAAAGGGAGAGGAGATAAAATGTCCTAGGCCCAGCAGTAGAGAAGAAAACAAAAGATGAATTCCTCTTTTCTCCACTTTTGCTTCTGTTGGACTTTCAACAGTTTGAACAAGGTGCATCTACACTGCAAAGGGCAATCTACTTTACTGAGTCTACTTACACGGTGCTAATCACACCTGGAAACAACCTTGCAGACACACCAGAAATAGAGTTGAATCTGGTGACTCCTACATCCAGTCAGTTTCACCTATCTGACAGTGAGTAGAAGGTGTCTTGGCACACGCACAAAATCTGCCAAGTAATTATTAAGATAATTTAAAAAGCATCACATGATAAAATATTTACTTTTATCAATGGATAACACATTAGGTTCTATGTCTAGCCTTCACTGGAAAAGTTGTTTAACTGTATAAATATTGTTGTCAATGCGCAATACATTTAGACATTTTCTCTTGTACCTTCTAAACTGTGCATACATTGTTTTGCTTTCTAAGCACGATCACTTCAGTTCAATATGATGCCCAGTACGGTCACCTTTCTGACAGATTACTGGTGTTGTAGTGTGTCAAGATGGCAGCTCCTTGTGTAGAATCTGCACCTTCTGTTATTGGCTCTTTGTCTTGCACTTTGGTAAAGATCTTTAGCTTCTGCAAGAAGCTGGTTACTGCAGACATGACCTAGGGGTATTTTTCTTGACAATTAGTAGAAGTTCTCTTCCTTTTCTTAATGGACAGGATGGTAACTTCTGTGACATATTTCCATTTAGTTTCATTGATGTGAGTTTCTCATGGGTCATTTTGAGCATTACATTTGGAGCCACTCAACAGCAATCAGTAAAGGTTAGTCTCCACACAGAAGGCAAATTTGTTTGAAACAAACACAAACTAAAATTTTAAAATAATGCACCTGTTTTTTTAATGAAAATAACCTAATTTTTTTATTTTAAAAAGCAAAACAGAAAAAAGGATAGAAATGATACAGAATTTCAAAAAAAAAGTAGAGATTAACTCTAGTTAGTTTATTACATATTATTATCTTAGAAGTAGTTGTTCATGTTACAAGATCTAGGCATAAAAAATGGTCAAACAATGAACCAGTGACAATGCAAACTGTTCTTTTTGATGAACTAACAGAGATTAGTAGTACAGTTATCTATCTTGCATACATATACATACACATATATATGTATATATGTACACATATATACATATAATCTTTTCCCTTCTTCTTTTTCTCCTTTCCCCTATCCCAGTTGTTCTTTCCTTTTGAGCACTTTCTTTCCCTTTCATTTTCAGAATATCTATTGTATATTTTGGATCTTACTTCTCTTTTAGTT
>RJWT010019704.1:0-18288 GCA_004365215.1 Cuniculus paca | reverse complement strand
CTCTCAAATGCTGCCTGGCTACTGACAAACTGGTAACTTTTAACCTGATACCTTTAACCATAGGAGCAAATTCTACAGTTAAATAACAGAATCCAACATATACCAGGAACTTGTATGTGATGATTTTCCTCTTAGTGGAGTGATTTAACCTTGCTGGGGGGTGGGGATTAAGAGGGATAGGAGACAAGATAGACAGATGAATGAGGTCCAGTATAGTAGGGGCAAGGCTTGAGGACAAAGAATGATCACCCAAGTTATGGGAAACTGGAGGACACAGGAGGAAAAGAATGGAAGAGAAAGCGGGGAAGTACTATAGTGAATCAGAAAGAGAAGAGACAATGTCTACTCACATGAAAGTATCATAAAATCATGCGAGATAGCAGACAAAAGAGAGTAAGATGAGTAGAAAAATCAAAAAGGAAGGTAATAAATCAAATGATGAAAGAAAAGAGAGATAAAGAAGATGAAAAACAGAGAAAAAAACCACAAAAAATAAAACAAGACCAAACTAAACTAAACAAACAAACAAAAAAGATCCTAACCAGTCAGAAAAAGGAAAAACAGTCCAACAAACACAGAAAAATAAACAGTAAAATTCTTCTGGTAGTCACAGTTCTGTGGTAGGTCCAAGTCGGATCCCAGAAATGCATTGTGTACTCCAACCCAGTTTGCAGTGAGATTTGTTCTGGATATAGGGCTGGTCTTGACTTCTGGATGTGGGGGCCAGGATTAGTGTTCTCATGCTGGAGTTCACCCTAAGTTCTTTGATTAAATAAATAAATGAATAAAGTGGTAGCCCCATCCACCCTCTTCCATTCCATTTGTCTGTGTGCCAAAGCACCTAACTTACCAACTGCTGCTTGTGTGTGCACCCCCTGGGGCCTTGGTGGGTTGCTGTGGGTCTCCACCTGGGCTGGCCCAGCCACATGTGGGGATCTTTTCTTGTTTAGTCTAGTAATCTACATCTAAAACTTTGAGTGCTCACAGGTTTCCTCAGAAAAAGCATCATCAGCCAGAACAATTTGATGAACATGTGTCACAGAATACCCTGGCAGAGGTACTGTCCCCAAAGGAGCAATTCTTTAGAATTAGAAATCAATAATTAGGTGCCTACAAAATATCTGCCACTTGAGTAAATGTATGACTTGTGATCGAGGAGGTAAGATAATTGTACACAAATAAACAACAGAAAGTCCTAAACAGAAAATGTGTATGCAGTCATGGCAATTATCTGGGAATATGGGAGAAAGAAACAAGTGGTAAAAGGCCTCATCCCAGCATGAATTGCATTTCAAATACATTTATCCAGAGGCTAGGGATGTGGTTCAGCGGTAGTGTGCATGCTTAGCATGTGCAAAGCCCTCAGTTCAATCTCCAGCACCAACGTATACACACAAACTTACGCAGCACCTTGTATTTACTATGAGGAATATGCAAGTCCTGTTTTAAGAAGCTTACAAACTGGAAAGATAGATTTGTAAACCAATACTAGTTGTTATAGCTTGAGTCTGCTTTGCCCCAAGGATCAGCTGTTGAAATCATGGTCCCCCGTCCATGACATTGTTGGAGGGTGGTGGAACATTTAAGAGGTGGGATCCAATGGGAGGAAGTCAAGCCTTTCATGGTTTGAGCTTGAAGTGGGTGTTTGGGTGCTGGCCCCTTCTTGTCTCTTGTTTTCTTGGCTGCCATGAGGTAAAAAGTGTTCCTCTACCACATGTTCCTGTCCTGACATACTGTACTGCAGCAGGCTCAAAGCAACAGGGCCAAGCAACCATGGACTGAAACCTCTGAAACTGTGAGCCAAAATAAACCCTTCTCTTATCAAAGTGACCATTGTAAGTATTTTGTCATAATAATTGAAAGCTAACTCACATAGTAGTCAACACAGTATAAGGTAAAATTACACGAATGGGATCCTGAAAAAGTCTTTCTCCATAAAGATGCCTATCTCTGAAAGACATACTGGGGATAAATTTGGGAAGACTCATTGTCTTTAAATAGAAAAGAAAATTATCTGTCAAGTCCAACCTCTAGATTTCAGCATATTATCTGTATAGCATGCTGCTGTGTCTAGAATAACCAAGTTAGTGAAGTTTGCCCCAAGTAATCTATTAGAGGTCTGAGTGTTTGATATCTTTCATAGGTGGGTGCCTTGGGAGATTGTTGATTATTAATTTTAAAAGTAGATTTCAATGACTTCTTTAAGAGTATAGTGCAGTGTGTCATATTTCCAATAATCATGGGGCCAAGAGATGTTGCTCTGGTTTCTCTACCCAAAGGAAAATCCTTCCTTACTAAAAGTGGTAACTCTAGCCCAGGGATTAAGGGAGAAAATATAAAATGTAAAATATAAATATAGTATATATCCTGAGACCTTTCTCTTGGAAAGACCTTTGCTCTTTTGGTTTAGAAAATCCATTAAAGCTTCAAGAATTCTAAAACTTTCTGATCATACTGTAAGCCTCTATATTGGAGGAGCTAACACCTGATATTTCAAAAATGAAATCTATATCAAATGAATACACACCTGCAGTATTAAAATAACAAAATCTCTGAAGAGTAAAGGAAATTTTCCCCAAATAACATTAACAATGAATCCCAGAAAAAAAAAAGTATCACATCATGGCATCCACAAACATTTCTCTTTAAATGCATTAATCTATTGCATTTCTCTAGAAAACAAACACAGTTGTCATCACATACTTATGGAAAAAATGGTGAAAAATTTAATTTTAGTGGTCACCAAACTCCCAATTTTTATAAATTTCTTGCAGCAATGTTAATTCTTTTCCTTTTTTGCCTTCTAATTATAGTAAGTCCCCGACTTATGAACGAGTTTGTTCCAACAGAATGTTTGTAGATCGAATTTGTTGGTAAGTCTGACAAAGGAAGTCTTACGCCTCCTAGCAGTCCCCTCCATGTCACCACTGCTTTTCTTCTTGCTTCCAGACATCCTGGGCTCTGATCGAGCCCTGCGCTATGGTACACTATCACCCTGTACAGTAACCACACAGCGGCACAGCTCCAACAATGTCTGCCAGACATGTGAGCTATTTCCACAATTTATTCACCACTACGGATATTCATAATGTGAAGTTCGTTCTTATTTGTGAAAGTTCACAATTCGAATGTCTGTAAGCCAGGGACTTAGTGCAGTATAGTTAGTAGCTGCATAGCACTGGGGGTAAAGAGGACAGGGTTAGGGGTTAGGGTTAGGTCAGGTGTCAAATGTGTCACTTTTTTTACACTTATAGTTTGTATTTCTGCTATTTTTAGATTTGTTACTCACACAATTATGAACACACTCTTCTTTTGCTATGTTATTTATTTATTTCCAGGAAAATTCAACCACAGCATTTTTAGAAGGGGTAAAAGCCGCATTCCTGATATACAATTTACTCTTTGTCACAGATTGTTAGAAGGTAAAAATTATGTCAGTAAATACGAATGGGAAATAAATACATGAAAAAATGTTCATCATCATTGGTCATTAGAGAAATGCAAATTAAAACAACTCTGAGATTTCATCTCACTCCAGAAACAATGGCCAGGATCAAGAAAATCACCAACAACAAATGTTGGAGAGGCTGTGGGGAAAAAGGAACCCTTCTCCACTGTTTCTGGGAGTGTAGACTGGTACAGCCACTGTAGAAATCAGTCTGGAGGTTTCTCAAAAAGCTAGGACTGGAAGTCCCATTTGACCCAGCTATCCCGCTTCTGGGCATATTCCCAGAAGAAGTGAAATCATCATACTACAGTGACATATGTGCACCCATGTTTATAGCAGCACAATTTGTAATAGCCAAATCTTGGAAACAACCCAAATGCCCATCAATTGAGGAATGGATAAAAAAGATGTGGTACTTTTATACAATGGAGTACTATTCAGCTATAAAGAATGATCACACTGAGGCTTTTATAGGTAAATGAATGGGACTTGAGACCATACTCATAAGTGAAATAAACCAAACTCACATGTGTAAACAGAGCATCGTCTGTCTAGTGTAAGAAATTGACACAATAAGACACAAAATTCCCAATAAATATGGGGAAAAGGTTCTGAAGTCCAATGGTGCTTTTATTCTTTGGTTTGATTGGTTTAAGTCTCTTTTCTACTATTTGATTGCAATATGTGAGAAGATAGGAACAGCTCTTTTGAAGAAAACAGGGGACATTAAGGTAGCCATTGTTGGTTTCTTGTTGTCTGACTTGAAGGTCTGTAATGCCTTCACTCTTTTGTTTTATCTGGTTTTATATTACTTTGTTTTGTTTGAGTTTATTGTCTGTGAATGTATGAACAACCATTTCGAAGAAGGCAAGAGACACTAGGGTAACCATTGTTAATCTCCTGTTGTTATGTTTTGAAGACCTGTATTGCTTGCAGTGTTCTGCTTTGAAATGCTATATTGTGTTTGACTCTATTCTGTTTTGTTTTGCTTTTTTTTGTTTTGTTCTATCTTCTTTAAAATAAAAAAAATTATGTCAGTAATGTTGGTGTCTCTTTTCATTCTTGAACTAGATGTTTTACTCCATAAATTTTATGATTGTCTTAAGGTAGAATTAATTTACCACATTTTAAGAAAATTTCAGGCATCTGACATCTGGAATTTTTATTTTATTCTATGTCTTCACCAGACCCCAGTGTTTTATGAAATACTTGAATAAAATCTGCAGAAGATACTTTCAGAAAAATAGTGCTATCAAAAAAATAAGCATTAGCCAAGATGGTGGCACATGTCTGTAAATCCGAGCACTCATGAGTCTGAGGCTGGAGGAACTCCCTGAATTCAAGGCCAGCTATAACTACATAACCAGACCTGAGTCAGGGGAGAGGGGGAGAGGTCAAATAATCATTTAGTTCAGTTGTTGTGCCTTGAACTGAAAACATTGATTATGTTATTTTATTTCAAAAACATTTATAGTTCCATTCAAAATGACTCCTTTTTAAAACAAAACAACTAATCTACCTGGTCAATTTGGAGTTTGTGAATCTCTGTAAGTAACTGACAGGCATATGTGGACTTTCTCAGTTTGTTATGCTGAAAGGCAGTTTGTGTGTGTATGGTTATTCTGCCCCCAGGCAGAGAAATGCCTTGCAGCTTGATGCTTGTTTCCCTAATAAGAACTCCAGTAAAGTGTATCTCAGTCTGCAGATTTATCCTGCCCTAAGAACAGAGGCAGAGGAACCGACATAAGTGGGCTCATTTCCTCATCTCACTCAGTGCCTTCTATGACAGCACTCAAAATATAGGAGTCTTTTTTAAACAGAAAAAAATTCGTGGGCCTCAAATGCTAAATTGTGTTCTAATGCTGCTTGAATTTGTAAAAAAACATTGTTTTATAAAACCAACAATACATTTTTATATTTATCAAGCACATATATCTGTAAAATGATTTTTTTTCAAAGAACACAAAACCAACACAATGAAGAGCTGTAATGAGAGATCTGGTCCTTCTGAAACTTAGTCATAGTATCAGGTTTAATCCCAGAAAGGTGAGGTCTCAGGCTTAGTTCTTGTTGTAGAAACTTGGGGAAGCTACTTAACCTCTCCATGGCTCAGTTTCTGTATCTGAAAAGTCAGATCATAATAGAATGAAATTCACAGGATTGTGACAATTAGGTGAGTAAATACATACAAAATTCTTAGAACAGCACTGGATATGCAAAAAACACTGTGGTTGCTACTGTCAGGGACACCATCATTAGCATTAGCATAATAGTTATATAATGGAGTAAATACTATGAGCGTAGTACCTACTGCTAACTGCACCCTGTTATTCATTCCCCTACCCCTCCACAGTACCAGACCCCAAGTTTAGTGTGAGTCTTTATCTGTGCAGGGTAAAGACCCCACAGGTCCCAGGTCCCATACATCTAGATGGTTTTTTACCCATTCCACTGGAAATTACTCCTAGGATTCTGCCAGGTGGTGGAGGAAAGCTAGAGATCTTGGATTCTCCACAAGACTTTCAAACAATTTTCCTTTTTCTGCATTTCCCCACCCCATCTCTCCTCCCCAAGGTACCTGTTTGCCAATTCTTGAGCCTCTGGGTAATTCTGTGAGGTAAACCAGACCAGTTCTTGGCTGTCCATTCAGAACTTTGTTTGTCTAAGCTTATTAAGTCCTTTACCATCTAGTTTTTAACATTTCATTCAGATTGTCTCTCCCGATTGTTCACATCCAGGTGGATAAAGGCCTTTACAAAGGAAAATTCCTTGACATTTTAGTAGGGTTTGGGGAAAGAACAAAAGTAGATGCTTGTGTTCAATGGTGTCTTTTTTCCAAAAGTCTCGGCTGTTCTTTTCTATCAAAACTCTCAGTACATGTTTTAATTCTGTTATTTAAATTCTGATTTAAACTTAAAAAATTTTGGGGACTTTTTTTTTTGCGTAGCTTTATGTTGTTATTTCATTCTTACACTATTTTATTTCCAATGTAATTTGCTTTGGCCTATCCAGCATACTGTCACTTCCTTAAGGACAGGAACATTTCATACCTTCTAGAGCAGTAGTTCTCAATCTTGGCTGCACCCTTGAATCCCCTAGAGACCTACTAAAATTCCAACACCCCAGCCATTCCCAATCCTTCGCCTCCAGATCTCCGGAGGGAGATAGAAGTATCAGTACTGCTGCGCAGGGGCAAGGCCAGGAAGCAGTGTGGGATGGTGCTGCAGTAGTCCCAAGGTCTGTTCTCAACGTACAGTCACAACTACAAGGCATCTGCTTCCCTCAGTTGGCATCTCCACAAAGCCCTTGGTCCTAGTAAATTGGTCTTTGAAACCAGGAAAATGGCCCAAGGAATCCCAGAACGCACGAAACAGTACATTTGCCTAGACAAAGTTCAGAGACATTTTTCCTACGTGTTGGGCAGTACTGTGGTATTCGCTGTCTGCTTGCTATGCTCTCCAGGCCACGGCAGTGATAACAGCCAGTGCCAGCCATTCTTCCCTGAAAGCACTGCAGCCCATCACAGTCTCACTTCTCCTTCACTCCGAGGATAGTTGGTGCAGCAATCATATCACAGGCATGAAGGGGACCTGCGCTATTTTGAGTGCCAACCTTCCAATTTTGCAGAAACTATAAAACTGACACAAATAAGTAGAACTGATGGATCTGCTGTGCACCAGAGGCTCCAGAGTATCTACATGGGAGCAGTTTAGCAGACACATTCCAGTTGAAAACTAAAGCCAGAGAACTTGCCTTAAAATTTCAATTCCAGTCAGGTGTGGTAGCATAATACCAGGACTCAGGAGGCTGAGGCAAGAGGATCACCATGAATTCAAGACCAGCCTGGGTGACATAGTGAACTCAAGGTCAACCTGCACTACAAGGTGAGACCCTGTCTCAAAATACAAAGGTGTGTGCACTTAACAAACTTGTAAATTTAGATCTGTGCATTTCACTGCATGCAAATTTTACCTTAATAAAACATCTTTTCCTTTGTACACACACACACAAATTATAATTCCATAGCAGTTTGTTCCTTTTATTTTTTTAAAAAGGTTTCCACTATGTAGTTCAGACTGACCTTGAACTCACTGTTGGCCTACTCTGGCCTCAAACTTGCAGTGATCCTCCTGCCTCGGCTTCCCAAGTGCTAGAATTGCAGGCGTGAGCCACCATACCCGACATTGTTACTTTTACTTAGATTTCATGTGTGCATGAGGTCATTTGGGAAATAAAAATAAAATAAACTATTCTATTCTTTTCATAATATTGCTTTTGATAAAACATAGTCTCATTTTAAATTTCTTAATTGTGAAGTTTGAAAACATATAGATCATTTTTTTACTACCTGACAATTACCTGCACTACTTTAATCTATCTCCTAACCCCCACTGATACTCACATTTGAAAAATTACAAAAGCTTGCTGTTGTCAAATAAAGCTGAGGAAAACTGACTCACTAAGCAGTCCAGGCTGGTCATTCTGATTGATGCTTAAAATGTCAAAGAGAGCACCTGTTGGCAGCTCTAGTATTTCTTGTTTAATCGATTATAGAAAAAAAATGTTATTTTTTATAGTAGCAATAGTTTCCTTTTCATTTCAATATACTTTAGCAAACAACATACAAAGCTGAGCACTCCCACCCATTCCAGACATCAGCGGAAGCTTCAATTACACAAATCTCGTGCTTTGTGACAGTGAAGAACAGCAGCCAGCACCAGATGTGCACAGTTAGCTACAACACCAGCGCCCTTCAGAATGAAGCATCAGAACAGCAAGGCGGGTAAAACGGGGCTTAACAAGTGACAGCCACTTCGGAAGTGACTTCAGCATGCTATGAAGTTTCCTGTTTCATTGAACATTTCATACACATTTTCCTGTTGATATGTTTTAAATGAAATGTTCCTTTAGGAATTACTTCCACTAAGTAAATATTCAACAAGAGTAGTTCTGATGCAGAAACCCCAGGTAGTTCAAATTCTAAGGAGCATTCACCAAAGGAAAAGAAAAATGGCAAATTTCTGTTTGTCGGTTTTACCATGTCTATTACCACAGATACGATTCGCATCTGACTGGCTTTGTTTCCTCTTTCCCTCCCACAAAAGTGTTCATTGGGCCATTTCCTGATAATTAAGCAATCAGTATACTTTCAGCACACATGCCCAGCAGTACTTTAAGTCCATTCTTACAGGGTGCAAGTGGATTTTCAATGATTTATACAAACAAGTGAATTATGCTGAATCACTGCAATTTTAAGCCACTGTACCCAGGAACAAAAAGGCTATAGAAAAGTGCATGTACGGTTAACAAACTTGTAAATTTAGATCTGTGCATTTCACTGTACGCAAATTTTACCTTAAGAAAACATCTTTTCCTTTGCATACATACAAAAAAATTGTAGAAAGGAGAAAAAGAGGAGCCCTAAAAAAATGTGTAAAGTCAGATCAAAGATTTGAGAGGGAAATGAAGCATATGGGAAATGAAAACATTTCTCTGCAAAACAAATGGAGAAGCACTGCTCTTGATCAGGTACAAGTGTGGAAACACTTGTTTCATATTTTTTACACTGCCTACATGGTTCAAAATCACATCCTTAAACTGGGCATAATCTCAGCACCTGGGAGGCTGAGACGGGAGAATCACTGCCAGTTCAAGGTCAGCCTGGGCTACAAAGTGAGTTCAAAGCCAGACTAAACTGCATAATAAAACCTCAAAATGAAAAAAAAAATCACATCCTTAGACACAGAATACCTGGCACTTCCACTGAATTTTTGAACATGCAAGATTTTTGAATGAAAAATTAACCCCCCCAATTTTTTAAAAAGCTAATTTTTCAGACAGGTTTACATGTAAAAGGCTAGGCACTTGGCACCTCAGCAGTGACTAGTTTTGGATGTCTAAGCTCTGTTCACATGGCTTCCTATGACTTCCCTCTACAAAATAAATTTATAACATGAAGAAAACATCCACAAGAAATCTACATTTCAAGGGTTTTCACAAATGAATCTTGTATCTTTCCTCTGAATCAACTCTCACAGAGCCTGTCCCTTTGTCATTTTTTTCTGCCCAGCTTAGTGGTCCAAAGTCTACTTAAACACAGCCCAAAAACATTAATGCAACAGATTTATAGTTTGTGTACTCAAAACCATGTGCAATTATTCATATCTTTGCACCATAAAGGAATTCTGATTTTACAGCTTTTCAAATTCTTCAATTTGTTATCTCAAAAAACAGTGTCCTTTGCTCTCACAAAGTTGCTTCAATTTTACGTACTCAGGCTAAAGATCTTGAATTTTTAAATTCAGTACAAATGTCTGACACGTAAACACATCCCATGTTATGGACTCCTTTATACAATCTCGATGCCTGTTTCTCTGCATGATGTGCAAGTCATTTTTGACTGTGTTTTAGGAGATTTTCATTGAAGGGTGCTGCTAGCATGGGTGTTAATGAACACACAGGTGTTAAGGGTTGTGTCTAGATGTTCCTGCAAAGGCTCATTGAGTCATAGGTGATACTTTTCAGAGTTGGCTGCATCTAGAGTGTGTGATTCTGGGATTAAGCATGTGATGCAGGGGTCAAAGGTGTGTGATTACTAAATTAGTTCACTGATTGGTTTGGCATAGTGCTAAGAGTGAATAATGACAAGGCCCTCCTTGGGTGTGAATGCTATCCCCTCTCCAGAGACAGGGGACAGAATGTAAGAGACACAAAGAGGGTTGCTGTGGTCGCAAGTTGCTTGTCACTTGTTCCTTTGATACTTCACTGATTGTTGCCTTCTGCTTTGCTGCCCGCTGCTACCCAAGGACTTTCCTCCTCTGCAATGTCTCTTTGCCACACCACTCCCAGCCAACTATGAAATGAAACTTCTAAAAAATGTGAATAACAAAAAACCTTTCCTCCTTTAACTTTGGGTGTTGGATATCTTGCCTCAGCAATGAGAAAATTGACTAAGACAGCAGATTAGGCAGATAAGTTCTGTGCTACAACTGTCACATTTGATGCATTACTACTTCAAGTGCGATTTGGACAGGTGATGGAATTCTCTTACTACTGGAGCCCTGAGGACTTCAAGGAGAAACAGATTCATGACTTTGTTGCTTGTCAGCAGTTATGGACTGCAGTGCAATTGATTGTTACACTGGTCCTTGATTAACTGCTGGAGTACTAACCTTTGACTGTGATGAAACAGGAGGAGTACTCATCAAGGGTTTGGTAGAGATTGTGTTGGTTTGAAGTGTGCTTATTCTTGGAGACACATAAATCTTGGAGGTGAGGCATTGGATGTTAAAGACATAGCAGACTGAATAGATGGCCAGGTGTGCATAGAGAACAGAGCGGTTTCAGAAATCAGAGATGTTATGTTGAAAACAAATAATCCAACTGTAAGCAACTTACGAATTCTAGACTGCAGTGAAGCTTGTATTTGTCCACGTTAGGATTATTGAGCTGCAGTGTGGCTTGCAAAGCAGGAAGCAACTGATAAGAAGATCTACATCTTGAAGTAATGGAGGAATGGGTAACAGTGGAACAGGAGAAATGGGGACTGTGGAGCAGATGTTGTAGGTGCCAGGTGTGGGATTCAGTCCAGAGGCAGAAGACATAGGAGGAGTTGTGCAAGAATGTGCTACTGTGTTTGTCTCCTACTGAAGATTCTTTTCTGTTTTCTGTGCAGGAGACAGAAGACACACGTGTAGGCAGTTTTGATAAAGTAAGTGTTCTGTTAGCATCAAGTGATTTCTTTGGCTGGTGATCAAACTGTAGCATAAATGGACTAGAAGGAACAGTGCTTGGGGATCAGTTGGATGAACGACTGGTTTGGTGGGGTGCTGTACTGGTGTGGAACTACTGTGAGTCTCTGCTCTTGGCAGTCTGTGGTCTCTGTCCTTGTGTCTCCTTGTTTGAGACATACTGTTCTGTGGGAGCAAACTACTGGCATCACTGGAATGCCATTCTTCTATCCCACTGGCAAAGCCGCTAGCGGCTGTTGCTTGTGTCCCCTCACTTCTGTAATCTCTATCTTTTGGGAAGTTATTAACTGCTACCTTATTTGCCTCTTTTTATCTCTGTTCTGTTTCAAGTCACTCTTCTGGTTTTTCTTACTGTGAAACTTGTGTTCAACAACTGTAGTGATATTTTTCCCAGCGGAGCTAATGTGCTCAAATCATTCATCTGCAGAATGAAAAGTGCATCGGAAGCTTTGCTAGGATTAAAAGGATGTGTATTTAAACTATGAAGAGCACTGTGGTGCATGAGTGTTCTTATGGAGAGTAACTGGTCCCACTTTCCCTCTAACTCTGCCAACATGCACATTTTCTGGCCTTATTGGGACGTGCGCTGTCGCTGTAATTTTCCTTTTCCAGGACTATCATCTGATCTCCACAACGCTGTATTTGGTGGTGAAGGATTCGCGGCGCCTGGTTTCTTTTCATGTCTGTGATCACCACTGCTGCAGCGACTCCTGCATACTCCAGTGCCTGGTAAGGCTGCGAGCACCCGCTCCGGTGGGTCGTGACGGCCATCACGGAGTCTCTGCTGTTTCCTCGCACACATTGCATTAAAGCCTATGGGCAGACCGGCGGGCACCGCCGGTTACGGGGCGTCTCCCTCCGGCCGCACCCGGCTCGCTCTCCGAGGGCGGCATCGTGCCCGGGCAAGGGGGTCAGGGAGACGCCGAGCTCAGCACCGCGGAGAGCGACTGCGCCTTTCACCTTCCGCTGCCTTGGCTCCTGCTGCTTTTTCTCCTGCCGCCACCGCTGCTGCCGCTCCACCGGGTTTGTTTTGTTTACGCAGTACTGGAGATTGACCCCAGGGTCTCCCGCTGAGCTACCACGCCATCAGGTTTTTATTTCGCTAAATTGCTCAGATGGGGCTGGAACTCCAGCTCCTCCTTCCTCAGCCTTCCAGAGTGCAGGGACTATGGGGGGGGGTAGTTAATTAGCAGCTATTACTCAGAACAATTTAATGCCTTCAGAAAATCTTGTTCACAAGAGAATCACACACTCGATCAACGCAATAGGTCAAGGAATGATGCACAAGAGAATCACAAAGAGATTTTGGAAGGGGGAGGGGACTTTTAAAATATGAATTTCTGTTAGGTGGCTTCATCTACCTGCATGAATAATCAAAATTCTCGTCTTGCTTAATCAGAATTCTTTTTAAAACTTAATTTCATTGATATACTTTATTTATTTGGTTGGTTTGTGTTTTTTGGTGTTTTTGTTTTTGTTTTTGTTTTTGTTTTTGTTTTTGAGACAGGGTCTCATTATGTAGTGCAGGCTGGTCTTAAACTCCCTTATGTAGCCCTGGATAGCCTTGAATTCACAGTGATCCACT
The DNA here is from genome assembly GCA_004365215.1 of Cuniculus paca. Lineage (NCBI taxonomy): Eukaryota > Metazoa > Chordata > Mammalia > Rodentia > Cuniculidae > Cuniculus > Cuniculus paca. The sequence continues at coordinate 5,504 of RJWT010019704.1, read as the reverse complement.
TGCCTCAGCCTCCCGCTAGGGTTACAGGCATGCACCACCACATCCGGCTTTTGGTACACTTTAGATACACATAATGACCACATTCATCATAGGGAATTTGTACCTGTATGTGATATATCTTGATTCTTTTTCCCTCAATCACCTCCCCTCCCTTCAACCCCTCCTCCCCTTATTTATAAAACTTTTGTTTCTATTTTTTGTTTCTATTCTCTCTCTCTCTCTATTTTTTTTTTACTTTTCTCTTCCTTCTTTCCCTCTTCCCCCTCTCTTGTTCCCCTTCCCATTTGAACCTTTTCTTCCTGTTTCCCAATATCTATCATACATTTTGGTCCTTATTTACCCTTTTGGCTTCTCACACCAGAGAAACAATGTGCTATTTAAACATGTGTTCCAATTTATTTCACTTAAGAGTATGGCCCTAAGATGCATCCATTTACCTAAAAATGAATAATAAAGAACTCAAACAAATTGGCCCCCACAAAATTTAAAGACTGAATCCTATATGGGCATCTGAAGTGAAAAGATGCTTCTCAGATAAAGAAGTAGAAATGGCAAATAAATATATGAAAAAATGTTCAACATCATTGGTCCTTTGAGAGATGCAAATTAAAACAACAGTGAGATTCCATCTCACTCCAGAAAGAATGCCCATCATCAGAAAATCAACTAATAATAAGTGCTGGCAGGGCTGTGGGGAAAAAGGAACTCTTCTCCACTATTGGTGGGAGTGCAGACTGGTGCAACCACCATGGAAATCAGTGTGGAGATTCCTCAAAAAGCTACGACTAGAGGTTCCCTTTGACCCAGCTCTTCCCCATCACAGTACCTTCCCAGAAGAATTAAAAACATCATACCACAGTGATATATGTGCACCCATGGTTATAGCAGCACAGTTTGCAATAGCCAAATTTTGGAAAGAATCCAAATGCCCATCAACTGGTGAATGAATAAAGATGTGGATTTTTTTTATTCAATGGAGTACTATTCTGCCACAAAGAAGGGTAAACTTGGAATATTTCTAGGTAAATGAATGAGCCTTGAAACCATAATGTTAAATGAAATAAATCAAACACACACACAGAGAGAATTTTTTACCTTTTTCCTTTTCTTATATAAATGAATTGCTCACCAACTTGCCACTGGGTAGTGTGGTAACACTAACCTCTCAGAACTTCTGTTCTTCTATTATGTTTCTACATTACATGGAGATGAATCAGCTTGGGCCTTCTCTATCTCAGCACTATGGACACTCGGAGTGACAGCTCTGTTTGGGGGAGGGGAGTGCCATCCTTGCATGGCAGGACAGCAGCAGCACTGGTCTCTGCCCACTAGATGCCAGTGCCAGCTCCCATCCATGATACCCACAAATGTCTATAGACACTTCCAACATTGCCACCAGCTGAGAACTTAACCAGACATGATCAATATCTCTGCAGCTCTGATATCTAACAAAATATGTTAAATATCTCATTTTCCTGTATGCTATTTCTTAAGCCACTGTTTGATAGGCCAATTGTGAGAACATTTACTCTGAATTTTAGGGAAATTAAAAGAAAAGGTCATCAAAAAAATAAACAAGGAAAATTAATGAATATGTACTACTTCTAGTTGAAGAAGGATAACTCATTCAAGTGAAATAAAAATTTTAAAAAGATAAAGGAAAGGCATAATGCCATATCCTACAGTAATTCTAATATTTTGAGGAATGGCCATTTTTTTCATAGCAGCTGTATCATTTTATATTCCAATCATCAAAAGTTCCGTCTTAGTTACTTTCTTATTGCTGAGACACAAAACCTGATGCCTACAATTTAAAGGAGGGACAGTTCATTTTGGCTCAGTTTGTAGAGGTTTCAGTACATAGTTAACTGTCTCTAAGTCAGGGCAGCAAGGCAGAGGATATGGCAGAGAATTGCTCATGGCATGGCAGTAAGGAAGCAGAGAGAGATGAAGGGTGGCAGGAGGTAGATAGCACATCCTTCCAGGACACAGCCCCCAGTGACCACCTCCTTCAACCATGCTTCACCTTCTGGGTTGGTTACCTTTCTCTCATTCCTGAGACAAAATGTCCAACATCCAAAATTAAGGAAGGAAAGGTTTCTTTAGCTCATAGTTTGTGGAGGTTTTAGTCCATAATCATCTGGTTCCAGCTGGGCCTGGTGGTGCTTGCCTGTAATCCCAGCACTCAGGAGGCTGAGATAGTAGAATCATTTTGAGTTCAGGACCAGCCTGGAGTACTTAGTGAGCTCAAGGCCAGTCTGAATGCCATATCAAGACTCTGTCTCAAAAAGACAAAGTCCAGGGATTTAGCTCAGTGGTGTAAGTGCCTGCCTGGCAAGTGCTAGACAGTGAGTTCGATCCCTGGTACAAAAAAAAAAAAACTGGCTTCAAGGCAGGGTGGTACATGGCAGAGGGCAACAGTTCATGGTGGCAGAAGACAGCAAAAGTAACAAGAGCAAAGAGGGAAGAGCACAGATACAAGACTGTTTCTGTCCCTTATATTATATGTAAGCTACCCACCCTAAGGTGGGTGTAGCATCAACATCCATAATCCCAGTATTGAATCATGGATCAATCACAGATTCTAGAAGCCTTTTCCCATAACTGCATGAGGCTTTAGGGGGACATCCAGACACAAATCATAACATCCCAGCCCGACCCCTCAAAGACTCATGCATATCCTTCATGCAAAAGGCATTTATTCCATCTCTAAGAGTTGCCAGAATTGTAACAGTTTCAGCATTGCTGAAAAGTCTAAGTCCCAAGTCTCCTCCAGGAAAAATGAAATGAAAGTTAAACACTTCCAACATTCCATGGCACAAAATAAATATTACCATTCCAGAAGGTACAAATGGGTTACAAAGGATTGGGACCAAAGCAAGACTAAAATCCAGCAGGGTAAATATTAAGTGGTATAGTTCCATGTGGAACATCCAAAGCAATCTGTGGCAAGTTGTAATCTCCAGAGGTTTTGTGTGGCTCTACCCCTGCAACACTTCTGGTGGTTGTAACTCCCACAGCTCTCTAAGGCCCACTTTGCTCCCTTCTTGCAAGTTTCCTCAGATGATCCATGTTCCTGGCTTCTCTAAACTTCTGGGATCTCCACTGCACTTTTGGTTTCACCCTCAAAGCTTCACACACTGCCCTCTCAGGGGCACACTGCCTGGCCTCCCAGGCCTTCTTCTGAAATCTGGGTGGAAGCATTTTTAACCTCAGAACTCTTGCATTCTGTATGCATCTAAAACCAGTGCCACATGAATGATACCAAGATCTGCTGTAGCTGGAGCAGTAGCCAGGTTTTTCCTCTCTCTTGGTTACTGGGGTCAAGTGCCTGGATTGCTGAGCACTCTGAACCTGATTTTCAGGAAAAATTCTCTCTGTTGCCACCATTCTGGAACATGGTGCTCTGCGGCATTCTCCTCAAAGCAAAGTCTTTCACTTTTGCAGTTTTGAGGCTGCAAAGGGTGAGTCTCGCTGCATCTTGTGATGCCCTTGAGCCATCTTTTCTATTGTCCTGTTCTTTCTCAGTAACAGAAATCTCCTGAGCTGTTTGTTTGCAGTCCACAACTTCACTGGAGCTTCCTTTCTGGTCAAACTCACAACATTTTAAATCATCCTGCTGGGCTCTTTGCTCTTGATTCACAACATAAATCTGGCCAAAAGCCCCCAACAATAGCCATTCCACTGCCCCAACATTAGACTTCCTTGAAATTTTTTCTGCCAAATTAATTAGATCGCCACCCTTAATCCCTTTCTCAGTCAAGGTCTCTGAACATGAGCAAAATACAGGCAAACTTTCTGCCAAGCCATAATACACATCATCTGAATTCCAACAGCCAATGCAGTCCTTCTTCCCAACAGAAGCCTCCTGAACCTGGTCTTTACTGGCAGGATTTCTATCAGCCTTCTGGTCTTATGAGCTCTGATCAGAATCTCCTACACAGAACAGTCTAAGGTGTTCCAGCTCTACTCCCTCAGGCAACACCTCCAAATCTTTCCAAACTCTCCCCACAAGCCATTCCAAATGGCTCTTGAATTACATGGTCAGGTACAGTCACAGCAACAACCCCACTTCTCTGGTACTTCATTCTATGTTAGTTACTTTTCTCTTGTTACTGAGATAAAATATCCAACACCCAAAATTAAGGAAGGAAAGGTTTAATTAGCTCATAATTTGTGGAGATTTCAGTCCATAATCAGCTGGCTCCAAGGCAGAGTGGCACATGGCAGAAGGCAACAATTCATAACTGCAGAAGACAGCAAAAACAGCAAGAGCAAAGTGGGAGGAGCGCAGAGACAAGGCTCTTTCTGTCTCTTGTATTATATGTAGGCTACCCATCCTCGAGTGGGTGCAGCACTCGCACTCATAATCCCAGCATTGGATCATGAATCAATCACAAATTCTAGAAGCCTGCTCCCATGATTGCATGAGGCTTTGGTGGACATTCAGACAAACCATATCACCTCCCAACATCGAATTTAGCTATAAATGTATCTGTGGACTAACCCACTGATGAGTATCACAACCCTATGATCCAGTCAACTCAAGAAGTCTCATGACCACATGAGTCTTTTGAGGAGACATCCTGCTATAAACCATAACAAAGTTCTTTTTTGGGGAATGTGGGGATGATAAGGTCTTCACATGCAGCTATATCCCCAACCTATTTATTTATTTATTTATTTACTTACTTACTTATTTTAAATTTTGAGACAGAGTATCACAAAGTTGCCCAAGTTAGGCTTGAATTTGTAATTCTCCTATCTCACCCTCTCCTAGGCTATGATTTCCGGTGTGCCTCACATACTCAGTTCTGTTATTCAGTTTTGGATTTTTTTGTTATTGTTACAGCCATCCTGATGAGTATAAAGTATCGACTCATTGTGGGGTTTTTTTGTTTGTTTTGTTTTGTGACAAGGTCTTGCTGTATATCAGGCTGGCCTTGACCTCACTATGTAGACCGGACTGGCCTCAAACTGAGGCGATCCTCCTGCCTCAGTGTCCCGAGTGCTGGGATTATAGGCATGCATCACCACACCTGGCTTATTGTGGTTTCAATGTGCATTTTCCTGGTAATTAATGATGTTGAACATTTTTAATGTGATAATTGGTCATTTATATATCATCTTTGTAACAATTCAAGTCCTCTTTAGGTGTTTTTAAAATATATTTTAGGTATTAATCCCTTATCGGGTATGTAATCTGAAAATATTTTCTGTCATTCTGAGGGCTGCCTTTTTAGTCTGTCCACAGTGTCCTTTGAAATAGAAGTTTTTACTTGTAATTTTGCTGAAGTCCAATTTATCTTGTTAGGAGCCATCTTCCGGGTTCGGCCTAGCAGGGCGAGCAAAGCCTGCGCCAGATTTCCCCCCTCCCATCGAGTAAGCCAAGATGGCGACCGCATCCTGCTTCCGCATATGATGTATTTGCTTGACAGCGCCGCTAGCCAATAACAAGTGTATACGTGGCTCATGACTATTGGGTAAAGTCTTTGTATAAAGGG